>RJWH01003081.1:116266-179709 GCA_004363575.1 Solenodon paradoxus
AAGACTATGTTAATGACCTACAATATTGAAGGCTCCACTGAAAACCCCCTTAACTATAAAGAGTATCTATTAAACTATACACAGTGAGGAAGAAACAAAACTAAAGCATCAGCAATTCAATAAAGCTGAATTTAAAGGTTGCAGTCCATAATCTATTTAAAATTCGAGCACTGTCTAGAACAGTTTCTGACACTTGGATATTAATAAACAAGTAAAGCAGTCCCGGGGTTAAGTAAGTGTCCTTATTTAAAGATCAGCTCCATGCCTTAAGGTACTCATCAGTAAACAGGGAGATGAACCTCATAATTTCTCAAGAGTCTTACTCTCAACTATAAATCATAAAATATCAGGAAATAAGACAACAATAGCTGCTCTAGAGCAACATATTTTTTTGAAAGTTCCTCACTGCTACTTCTCCCGAGGAACAACTTACTGGGGTAAAAAAACACTTTTAGGATAATTACTAAAAATATTTTCTGGATACATAATTATTTAGAAAACTTAAGGCCACTGCAAGAGCAGAATCTAACCTATTCCTTAGCACTGTGAAGCTCCCCTCGTGTTTAAGAATGACTGCCACCCTTGGACATACATTGAGTTTATCATTTTTTTTGTTGCTCCCATCAACAAAAATATGAAAACATGAAACTATGCATAGGTTTAATCAGTCAGACACCCATATCTGTACTGACTGCAGCTCTGTGACTACAGAAAGTAAATAATAGGTCCAATTAAACTTAAATACCTAAAAGTGGCACAAGTCTAAATTATTCCTAAAGACTCTCAATTTGTAACTTGATAGAATTTGTAAGCCTAGCATAGTAAACTAACTAAAGCTCTATAACGGAGTATCTACTTCAAATATTCAGGATTCACTGTGGACAAAGTCGAATACTTCCAACATATAGAAAAACAAAGTTTATGGAATTTCAATGAAAAAATTTATGAGGATATGTTCTAAATACACCAAAGACTACAATTATTTAAATATCTTAATACTAAATGAAGCATGAGAATTTTTTTAACTAATATAAGACATTCTCCATGTACCTAAAGATAGTAACTTGATGTGCCCTTATAATAAACCATAAGATATCATTAATTTCTCAAAGGGAATTGAAAAACAAGAGTATATGAACTTTTCTGACAAGTTTTGAACTTGTCTGTACATATGGCACCTAATAAAGTCTAAAAAAGTTGCTAACAAATAATAAAATAGTTCTGAAACATCAAGATAGCTGGTCTACCAATATTTAAATGCCTTAATTTCCTGTTCAATGGTTACATATCACATTACACTAATGTTACTATTCAGTTAAATACATGTATCACTTTCATACATGTATGTATCATGTGCCATAGCAGTAAACATAAGGCAGCAGAGAACACAGGTTAAAAAAAGAACTGGGCTCAAATCCCAGCTCCAGTACCAAAACAAGTATGTGCGACTCTGCACAAGGAACTTCATCTGCACCTCAGTTGTCTCCCAAATAAAATGGGGATAATATCCTATGAAATACATAAGAAAATGAGTAAAATAATAAAATAATGAATTCTTAAACACTTAGCTTACTGGATACACTCAGTTATTATAATATTAAATAAACTCAAGGTTTCCAATCTAACTGACAAACAATGGACAGCAGCAGTTCATGAGTACACAAATACAACCAAAACAAGTTTTTACACTCAATACATAGCTGATTTTAAGTTCTTCACTGAAGAAATTAAGACATCTACTTGTAGCAACAAATCCACTTCTAACTAGGAAACGTTAGATTTCAACTAAACTGAAAAATATATATAAAAATAAAATATGAACAACTTTCCAATGCAATAGGAATACAGGTTTTTAAAGCCTACAAGTTCTGAATGAGATTTTTTTCCTCCCAGAATTTAAGCTCTCAGAAATACAACAAATATTCACTAGTGAAGAAACACTGTCTGAGAACTGTTTAAAAATTCCTTAGTTGCCAGGTTCTTTTAATACAAGCTGATCAAAATATTTCCAACCAGAATTCAAGCTACGTATATTCTGAATCCCAAAGCCCAAAATGGTTCCCTCTACATTTATATGAAATCTTTGTTTTTAAAATATCATAGACTGCCTGGATCTCAAAAAAAAAAAAAAAAAAAAGTCAGCCATCAGTCTGTTAGCACCAGTAAGAGCATTCCAGTCCAATAAAAAGAAAATGGTTAAAGAACGGAAATGAGCACTTAAAATGAGACAATCAAAAGCACAAAATAGAAAATGCAGATTTGAACTCAAAGAGGCAGGCATAAATGTTAAGCTAGCTATGAGAGCTGGAAAAGTGATCATCTACCAGAATTAGTGTCTCAATGTAGTGATAAAAGAAAATGTTATCTGTTAAGACTAATCCTAGCAAAGATCCAAAAATACCTCCACAGCCCCTTTAATACTGTAAAGATACTATGGAGAGAGAAAAAAGAAATGCATAAATTTCCCCAAAATGATTAAACTGAAGTTAAAGCCTGATGTACATGCCACATGAGAGGTAAGTTTCTAAATCTCATACCTCAAAAATCGCATACTGTATAATATGGAGCCTTTGTGATGTTTTGCATCAAGTCAATCTGTAAGACAGCAGTAGTTACAATATTAGTGAAGACAGTGGGTTAAAACATTCGTTGTTCAAACATGAAGCAAACATCATCATGGGTTAGGTGCTTTTAGTTGATTTTTAGTTGAACTAAGGCCCTCTAGGGTTCATAGCCTGAAGCAAAACTTGAGATGGAAAGCCACTCCTTAAGTCTTAAACTTCAAGTGGCAACCAAAATTTTTTTAGTACATAACAGAATTTAAATGTTAACTAGAACATACAAATCACATGCAAATACAGTTACCGCTCATTTTATCTACTTTCAATATAAGGAATATGTAATGAATCTGAGAAGTCATTCATTTTGAATGGTCTAAATCCTCAAGCCTCACATCAACAATCCACCATGCGTTAGGGGATAGTATCTACTGGCTAAATATGGCTTTATGGTTCCCGTTCTAAGCATTATGAAAGCAAACAAACCAAGAGAAAAAAAATCCACTGTGGAAGCACAATGTCAGGGAAATTCCCTCTCAGGAAGTATTTCCACAAAGCACCCCCAAAACGACTTGATGCAAACACCACACCTAGTGGTGCCACACGGATTAGCAACCTATTGCTTCAAGTTGTCTTTAACTGGGCTTATTTAAGGGGCTTTGCTCTCATGGTGAGATCTCATTTGTAATGGATATAAACCAGGAAATGAGATTTGCACTAAAGCCAATGAGGTGGGAATGCATTTATTCTCCAGAGCAGCAGTGCTAAATGATAGAAACAAAGCAGTTGCAGGATATGCCGTTTCTCATTCTAACAATTAACAGCACTTAAAAGTGATTACCTTTTAGAAATAAGGTCAAGGTTATCCCTGTAATGTCTTACTCACCTTAACTCACATGCTTTCATGAGGACCATGTATACATCACTTTCACATTAGAAACACTGCTTTAAAATATGAATCTATGACTAAAAAATTCATTTGGGAGGCTCAGACACTTCATTATACAAAACTCCTCTCACAGGAGAAAACACTAAGTTCCAATTTAATAAAAACAGATCTGAACCATCATACAATTATGCGTTTGCATCCATTTTGCAATAATGAAATATTAACAATGATTTCTTGATGAAACTGCCTTAGTTATTTAAGTACTAAGTGCCTATGCAATAAATCTTAACAGTTCATTTAAAGGCTTTTTTTCTTTTTTACAAACTTTCAATTATTAATCAAATGCTCAACTAAATAGCTACTGTAGACTCAAAATATAAAAATATATTTAACTGATGCCCTAGCAGCTTAAACTAGGTACAGTTCACACACATCTCAAGGCTGGGAAAACAACCAATAATAAACAACTGAATGAAATAGTTCTTAGTATATAACAGGATTTAAATGTTAACTAGAACATGTTAATGAAAGTGCCTCTTCTTCCTCTCTCTCCTCCTGCCTGAGTATTCACCTTCATTCCTGTCTGTGCCTTTCCTTAAAAAAAAAAAAAAAAAGTATTTAACTGTTTTAAAAATAATTTCTTCTTACCCAAAGAGAGGTCTGGACTTTACCCTCAAATTTTTCTTTTCTCTTTTTTGGAAGAAAAGGTACAGGCAGGAATGAAGGTGCACAGGCATGCTGACAGGAGGAAGAAAGAGGAGAAAGAAGCACTTTTAATTTTATAGTTACCATGTTGGTTGTTCTCCAGGCCCCAGATCACAAACCCCGGTCCTTGGGATGTGTGTCAACTGTGCCGGCAAACTTAACCCACTAAGTCACCACGGTACACCTACTCGTAGTTTCTTGAAGGTAATCTCTAAACTCCTGGAACAGCACGCCTAATAAAACTGCCCTTGTTCACTTGGGAACGCCGGACCGCACCAGAGTGTATAACTGTGATCTATAGTGGGGGCTCTGAATGATGGATCAGCTAGCTTTCCAGATCTGGAGAATAAATCCAGTCATGTGGACAGCTGGTCATGGAGCCCAATGAAAACTGGAACTCTGAAGCTGAGCCGCGCTCCCATGCTGGCGATGCTCCATGCATACTGTCATGCATCAACGCCAGGAGAGTACTACTGTTCATGACTTCATGGGGAAACAACCACCAGAAGGTCCACATTTTACTTTGATTTTAGTTGATGTTTATCAATTTCCTTTAGCTCTAATAAACTGTAACCATGAGTATAACAGCTTTCAAAGAATTTTGTAACTTTTCCGGTGAGTTATCCAAACCTAGAATAGTCTTGGGGATGCCCAAGTTTGCAAACGGCTGTCAGAAACAAGATGCTCTTAGGCTCCCTCTATTTCTGCACCCATATATTAAATCACTGATACACTCTAACCCAAAATTTTAAGAGACTATAAATTTTGCTTTAAAAAGCGTATTTATAAACATATTTTACTCCAGCATAGTTTGTTTCCCTACCAAGAACTCTCAAACATCCACTAATTCGAGGAATACATGTAACAGGTAACTTTAAAACAACATTCCATCAGATTTTAACCTTTGTGTCACATACACAATCGTCTTCAGTAAAAATGTTGCTATGGCATGCCCTGTGGAGTAGCAGTTAGGTTAGCTGCCTCCAAAGGAGCACAGTTCACATACATTCCAAGTGCCCGGTTTCCATCCCAGGTCCAAAAACCAACCAATGTGAACTAAATAAAAATAAAGTAAAAGATTTCTTCCTCTTCTCTCTTCGTTCCTGCCCAGGCAGCTATGGTACAGACCATTTAAAGCCCAAGGACCTAAACTCAAGACCCACTACCACCAGGTGGTCAGTGCTGTCCATGTTTGCCTAGTCGGGGTCCCCCGCTTTCCAATAGTCTGCACACTGCTCCTTCTCCCAGCATTACCAGTGAAGGACCTCACAGACTTCTGCTTCATGAGAAATACAAAACGTTCCAATAATTTGGAGTTTCTACCCAGTGTGGTAACAATTTAGTACGTTTGCATCTATTTATCTTGTATTGATATAATTAACATGTCAGCTTCAGGGGCACAATGGCGATTCAGTCTGTATTATGAATGACCACATTAAGTTCAGGTAACAGCCATTCACCATACATGAAAACTTGCCCTTGTGATTTTTTTTTTTTTTTTTTTTAAAGGAAAGGTGCAGGCAGCCAGGAAGTGTTCGTTTCATTTAGCTGCTTGTCTCCATGGCTCCCCCAGCCCTGGAACATGACCCGGGTCCCTGGGGTACACACGTGCACTGCATTAACCAGAAGCTGTGGGGTCCGCCCACGAGCCACAGGGCCTGCCACAGACCAGAAGCCTCAAGGTCTATCCTCAGCAACTGTTGTACCTACAATGCAGGGCTGTTGAGTACGGTCATTATGCTACATAGTACATATGTTCATTATCCCATTTAATCTTTAACTTGATCCCATTATTCTCAATTAAATAACTGACCTAAAGTTACACCACTTGTGAGCAAGAACTCAAACTCAGTCTAACTTTCCAGCTCAACACTCCACCACCGCCGACTCGCTTCCTTCCAATAAATCCACAAATTCACCTGCATTTGGCCATTCTTCTCATCACCCTCACATAACAGAAAAAGCAAACCTATCCACAGCGACTCTAGATTGGCATACTTCCCTTATCTTCTGAAATATGTGTGGGCACCCACTTTCCTACTGTTCTAATCATGTCAATATACAAGCACTATTCAAGTTGTCCCTTTAAAAAAAAATCAAAATCTTAACTCTTCTTTCTCCTTCTAATTGTCCAGGTATTTGTTTGTTTGTTTGTTTTTAAGGAGGAAGAAGCATTTTTAAGAAAGGAAGAAAAGGAAGCATCTTTATTTATTTAGTTTGGCTGTTCTGCAACCCCGACACCCAAACCCAGATCCCTGCGCTTTACATGGTCCACACCCCAGCTGTCAACTCAGCCTCTGAGCCACCAGGCCATGCCGCTGTGTGGGCTCCTTATGGCCAAACTTCTTGAGAAAAATGTATCTTCCTTGCCCTCACTCATTTTTCAACTCACTGTAAACTGGGTTCCACCCTCAGCACTCCACTGAAACTGTTCCTGCTAAAGCAGGAACTGCCATTTGTGATCTGCTTGTCTCTCAAATACTGAAAGCCCGTTCGGTTCATCTTGCTCAATGCCCTCTGATGACTTGCTTCTGAGAACAGTTTACTCACTCTTTCTCAATACAGTCTAAAGTTGTAGTGCTCAGTAAATTTTCAATCCAGTGACCCTCTCTCCACTTTTTCAAATTCAAGTAATTTCTTTCTTCTGCACTTCATTCCCTATCTCTCTGGAGCTTTCTCAGGAACCTCTGCAGATTTTCTCAGCCTCCTCTTAAACCTATAGTTTCACCAAGACTGACCTTAGACCCCTTTGTAGTCCTTTTTTCAATCCATGCTGACGGTGGTATTTATCACCTGTATGCCACACGCTCCCAAGTCTAAGCCTCCCATCACAGATAGATGTCCACTTTGAAATCTAGACGACACACCCGACTATTTAAAAAGCACTCTCAATGTTCTAATGCCTCAAACACAATAACTGGATGCTCCTTTCCTCCTGGAATACCCATTTCAATAAACGTGACCAGGTATTCTCTAATAAATGGTACTATCTGATGCGATATAATGCATCTCTCACCGCCAGTTTTCATTTCTATCTCATCTCCTCCAACTGCAACATAATTTTTTCAGCGGTAAGACTTTCATACAGCAAGCAACTTTATTTTGAAATATAATTTGCTATTAAATTTCACTAAAAATTTAGGGATATCAAAAATAAATCTTATAAAACACAAATCTGCTGTCCTCCCCACTGCACTTATCACCCTGTCTTACTTCCCTTTCAGCAATGTCTTCTACCAACCACTACCTTTAGTCTATATCCCATCACCCTAATCTTTCAAGGCACCATAGAATTACCTTGCTCAGTCCATCAGTCTGGAACAGCCTTATTCTCATCCATCAACAACCCTAGCTAATTTTTCCTAATTTTTCCAGCTTCGGTTTTCCTTTGGAAAGTTTCTGAGACTGGCTACGAGTCCCCGTTCTACATATGCGACAAGACAATCTCCTAGTTCCTTTAGCTCTTACGCCATTTGAAAATGTTACTGAACTGTGTTCTGCCAGGAGACTATAAATACCAGAAGGGCAGGGGTCTGTCGGTTTTGTTTATCTCTGTACCCTCACACTGCAAAAATGGCATATAAATTACTTGTTGAATAAATGATTGCCTATTCTCATAATTGAGGCCTTTCTCATGACCCTGGAATGTAGTACCCTAACCTTATACATTAGTTTTTCTTCAATTCAACCTGCAACCAACACTCTCCAGATGTTTTATTAAAACCAGTATTTTCTTGATTAGTCACAATAAAAGCATTAACTAAGAGTTCACAACTCCAGGAACTAAAGTAGGACAGTTCCAATCTCTAAGAATTTACAATCGAAAAAGAAAAGAACTTTAAGTCAGTAAAAGTTCCAGATAATATAAAATGCTCTATAATTTCAGAAAATAAGTGCCCACCATTCAGTTTCTTCAAATTCTTATAGCACCAAGATGTGCACTACACTACTTCACACCTGAGCTGCTCTCTGCTGGCTTCAGTCTGCTCACTTGAGATGATAATACTGAAGGCATGCAGCACTTTCTTACACCACACACCTCTGATGGGGGTTGGAGGGACAGCACAGTGGTTGCTGCAGGAAGAGAGAACAGGGCAGGGCTAGAAGATAACATTAGTGCAAAATCCACTGTGATTGTTTAAGTGAAAACCTAGTCTTTTTTTTTTTTTTTAAAGGAAGTGTCAGGAATGAAGGTGAGTAGGCAGGCTGGAAGAGAGGAGGAAGCAGCATTTTACTATTATTTCATTGTTCACAGAGGTTGTCATCCTGCCCTCAACTCAGGGTGATGTGGCCTACGCTCCTTTGGGGTGGGGGCGACTGACCTAACTGTGACTCCACCAGGGCACAGCAAATTCTTGTCCTTCTAGTTAAAGCTTCTGTAACTAAAGCTTGGTCTATAGCTATGATCTTAAGAGTAACTTTTCTGAAACAGACAGAAATAGCAAGGGTTGGCTTCAGCAAAATATTTAAATAAATTCTGAATTTTTATCTACTTAATAGGAATTTTTATCCACTTATTTTTGTGCATCAAAAGACACTACCACGTGGCAGAGTCCACTGGATAATGGGGAAGAACACTTGGTGATTAGGTGGCGGGCATGGTGTGTTGAAATATATCTAAGAAATAGGGAACCAATACATAGGAAATTATTTTAATGTGTAGAATAATTACTACAATAAAAAATAAAAAGACACTACCATGTGGGTGAAAGCACAACTGACAAAAATCAGAGAAAATATTTACAAATTATATATTGCACTAGAGCTTAGTGTACAAAATATATCAAGGATTCCTATATTTAACAAAAGACAATCCACTTCAATCATGTGCAAAAGACTTTAATATGTCTGTAAGTATATACATATTTTACATGCAATATAGTCACTAAACATATTAAAAATTGTTCAATGCCATTAGTAAGTAGGGAAATGCAAATCAAAGTCACAATGAGAAAATATACCCAGCAAGATGCCATATTAAAAACAAAAAACAGAAACTAACTAGTGTTGTGAGAATGTGGGGAAACTAAAGCCCTCACACAATAGCACAACCACTTCAGAAATCAGTGTTTGGTTACTCAGCAAATCCACTCCAATATGCCCAAACGAACTAAAAAGAGATGTTCAAACAAAAATCATAGGTGAAAATGTACCACACTATTCACAATAGCCAAAAGGTAGAAACCCAAATGTCCAAATGTTATCAAAAAATGCATACAAATGTTTATAAAATGGAATACTATTCTACCATGAAAATGAAGTACTGACACCTGTTAGGTGAAAAAGGTCAGTCACAGAAGGTTAAATGTCAAGATTCCATTTATATGAAATAAATAGGTAAATTTACCAGAATAGGTAAATCCATAAATGAAGTAGATTTGTGGTTGTCAGAGCTGATGAAGAGTGACTGCTCAATGGGTATGGGGTTTCTTTTTCAGGAGATGAAAGGCTCTAGAACTCGACAGTGGTTGATGGTTATAAAACACTCTGAATGTACTGAATACCACTGAATTTGTATGTAAAATTGCAAATTTCACGTGTATTTTCCCATTTTTTAAAAACCTTATTGATGACATTCTTGAAAAGATAAAATTATAGGGGAAAACAATGGTGCTTCCAAGGGCTAGGGCAGAGCTGACACAGGGAATTGTTTAGGCTACAGCTCAATGGTGGGGTCATTCCAGCACTACACTCACCTGCCAAAGTCGAAGAGCTACACAGCATGCGAGTCGTACTTCAACAGTGCACCTGGCTTTTTAGAAGAAATGCATTTCTTTATGGTAAAAGACATGAGATTCTTCATTTATTTTGATTAACTGAATATTTCATGTCTTATTGCCTATCACATTTAGTCATTGTAAACCCAAAAACAAAAATGTTCCTTGAATTCACTGTACTTTCCAAAGAAACCAAAGAGTCTATGTCTGAATTAATCAAGCATAAGGACTGCTGGAATTTAAAGCTTGGGAAGGATTAACCCAGTCAAAGTGCTTAAAGAAACAAAGTAGTGCATTTAAGACTAGCAAAAGACAACTGGTACCCAAGCTAGGGAAAAGGCTCTAAGTTTCTTGACAAAGGCAAATTTTCTTTCTCAGTATCTGAGAAATGCCTGAGGTGGTCCTTGCAGCATCTTATTTTTTTAAAAAGAAATGTACGATTAAGTTCTTGACATTTTATGTCTACCTACCCTTTCTGATAGATTTCAAAAACTGAGACTAAATTCTCATGAACTCAACACAGAGACCACACAAAATTTAAAGAGTCAAAGCACTAAAGCTGGGAGAATAAAAAAACTTTGGCTGAGAGACATGAAATCTACTACAAATATATTTCTGGTATTCTGAAGTGCCATACCTCTATCTGGAATAAATTCATTTTATTTAGAAATAATTATAAAATCTAGTATGTTTTCAATTTCCAATACTAACAACGTGAATGTACTGTTGAGTACTTAACAAAATATAAACTTTGTTTATGCTAAGTAACTGAACACTTAAAGAGCTCCTGAATAGTCTAAGGCAACACCTTAATTGGACTCACTTTCTCCTGGCCTTTATTTCTAACCCTAGCTAGTCTCTACAGCCTTAAAAAGAAAGGCTGCTTCAGCTCCCATTTACAGCACTTATCTTCCCCTTTTGTCAGCAAGCCCTGGAAGTACTTTAGAAACATCCCATTCAGCCTGGGAAATTGCCAAGATTGAAAGGAAATCTCTTACTCTATGACCTCCCTAGAAGAGGAAAGACAAAAAGACTAAAAGTCTACAAAGAAACATGTCACACCTCCTCACCCCAATGCCACAGGCTCTCCAGTTAAACGCCAAACACAGCCCCTTAGGACAGAGAAGATTAAGAACACTAAAAGTTAAACACTTCAAGATCCTGAAAGCAAGTCCTGAAACCAGACCAGGACTCCACAATCAAGAAAAAGGCAGCATACTTTATTAATGTGTATAACCATCTTTACAAAGTCCCTAAAACAGGCAAATAACAACTGGAGTTATTCTGATAAATACCTCTAGATAACAGATTTGAGCATATCCCAGAGAGACTGACATGCTTGTGAGATTCTCTAGTAATTACCTATCTTAATCTTCCTTTTAAAAATAATCCTAAAAAGTAGTGTGATCTCCTTTTAAAAATAAATGTACTGGGATGCCTTGGTGAAGTAGCAGTTAGGTCAATCACCTCTGAAGGAACGTAGGCCACATAAGCGGGGTGGGGGTGGGTCGACAACCAATGTTAACAATTAAATAGAAAATAAAATACTTCTTTCTCTTCTTCCAGCCTGCCTGCCTACTTGTGCCTTCATTCCTGCCTGAAACTTTCCTTTAAAAAAATAATAAATAAATGTACTATGTGACATTATCATTACCATTTTTAATAGGTGAAGAAAAATGATATAGCTGCCAAAAAACACTCATATTAAGAAAAAAACAAATATTATACAATTTAGAGTTATACACTTTTAAAGAAAACTCTTTTTAGGCTAGACACAACTACCACAATGGTTTGGAATATCCTAAAAATCTTGGGCACAGTCAAAATTTGGGAACATCAAAAGAGCAACATTCTACCATGCATCTCTTAACATATAAATTCATCTCAACATCTTAAAAATAATGGCAAATATGGAAAAGACTGAATTTCATATTCCACACCAGTGACTTCTCAACGAAGAAGAAAATCTTTACCAGAAACAGCTTTCAGGCACTCTCAATTACAAGAGTATCGAAGAGAGGAACCAAAAATACCTTGGTTCTATTTCTAGCTACACCAATAATTATACTAAGGTAACAAATGGATCTTTCAATGAACTCTGACTTCTTTCAACGAACTCTGACTTCTTTCAACATTTTCAATAATTACTATAGGATCCATTTCCTTAAGTATCCTGGTGTAAAAAAAAAAATACTATTAAACAAAATTGGTAAATAAACATACTACTTGTAATTAGAGATAAAATATGTATAGTAAACCTTCCTACTTAAACAGTAGGCCCTCTTTCCAATAGTGATCTTAAAAATAGTCATTTCCTACTACTTACATGTAAATTAAAAGGTCTCATGAATAAATCTCAAAAGCTAAGGTCTTCTGCTGCACCCTGGTGGTCCAGGCCCTAAGGTTGCAGCTGGGTATCGACCATGGAGAGCCCAAGGACCACTGTTAGAAGGGGATGGGAGGGATTGGGGAAGGAGAGACACAGGACAACAAAAAATAAGCAAAAGAGATAAAAGTGCTTCCTCTTCCTCTTCCTTCCTTGAAAATGCTGCTTTTTGGAGCCCCCCTGGTATAGCAGTGTCAGGTCAACCTCTTTTCAAAGGAGGTCAGAGTACACACCCTGGGTTTAAATCCAGGCCTGGGTTGGACTGGTGGGTAGGTGGGCAGAGAAGCAAGCAGTGTAAAGAACTAAATAAAAATAAGGTGTTTCTTCTCTCTTCCAGTCTGTAACTTTCCTTTAAAAATAAAGAGTTCTCTTCCTTCTCTTAAAAAACAATCTCCTAAATCAGTTGGGAAAGGAAGATACTTTTCAGAATAATCACACTATTTTTCTAAATGTAGGAAAATTTATTAAATGAAGAGTTTTTGAGGTAGCACTCAAAAATAAGAAAACAAAGCTTCTGCTGTGCAAAAAATTGTAGCCAGAAATATACTGAAGTATTTAAAGTAACTAGTTTTAAGTTTAAGCTAAGAAACAGTTCAAAATCATTTAAGCCACTTTAAACCCACGAGGTCTATACAAGCCCTATCTTTTTCTGTTATTTTAAACTAAACACAATTTAGTAAGATTGAATAAACTTTTATTATACCCTTTTGCAACCAAAGAGAAAGCTCAGTTTTTAGATAAGAAGTTCCTTAGGAGACAGCATTTACTCATTCTGAGTAAAATGATGGTGCCATAATTTAAAGCAGTACTAAAATTTCATGACAGCTTGATACTGTGCAGATTCTTAAAATGATATAAAAGTTCATGAATTCCTATCTTTGCTTAGAAGATATATATATTTCTTTTTAAATACTTCAAAGTTTCACACTGACAGAGAGTATCCCTTCTATGAGTCTAAGCATCCATCCTCCCTACTCCCATTGAAACAAATATACAAAGATACGGGGCAATGCAGCATTCAACCAGTATTCTTATACCAATTCATTTTCAAACTCCAGCTGTGTAATAAAGGTTAAGCAAAATACAAGTTACCTTTTAATCTACCCTTTATTCAATTCCATTTGTACCTGCTTCCTAATATACATAGTCACAGAGGTTAGATTGCCTTTGTTGGCTCACAATTTCAACTGGTATCAAGCTTATCACATGTGACTAATAGTAAGAAAGGGAGAGGGAAAAAAGAGGCAGATCTACAGTGAAAACCTCATTAGACCACTTGAAAGAGGCATACAGTCTAACAGAAGCACCCAGAAAATGTAAAAAAGAGCCACTAATATAATGGAGGTCAATTAATTGCATCTCCACCAATTTTAAGTATGCATATAAACAATATCACAAGTGTCACATGCCAGAAATAAAAATATTAACAATTACAAGTCTCCATTCATATATCCTCTGAGAGATTTGACATAAACACCCTTCGTGACATTTTTAGAAGTTACTACACGCATACGCTCTACTACTGAGCGGCAGTATGAATGCATACTTGTGGTGGAGTAAATCCTAAAACTTTTTGCGGAAGAGGTAAGAGCAAGGCTCTTAAAACTTCACATGATTCAAACACGGCAACGTAAATAGCATTTGTGAAGCACTTTAACAGCTCTGAAAGTTAATTTCTCAAACTTTATCCTTAGCTTGCATAATTCTCCATCTTAGGGAAGGCAAGAATTACCTCCTCAGAGGGACAGCTGTAGTGCCAGACAAAGGACCTTTCTTTGTCTTCCCATTCTTAGTCCACTGCTACTTTCATGACAGCAGCTTCTCCTAAGATAAATATTTGTGACGGATCAATACTGAAAATGTACATGCTCTTAAAAATAAGTACACCTGACCGAGGAATCTAAACCACCCTAGTTCTATTTTTAACTTCTCCAATGAAATTACACTAAGATGGCAAGGGATTTTTAAATAGACTAAAAAGAGCAGGGAGACTAGCACTACTGGTGTATTGTTTATATTCTCAATTACATTATAATAAAAACACGGAAAACTCTAACATAGTCACTATACAAGATAGGCTACTTTGATTAAATACAAAGGCTTCTTTTTACAAAACTTCAGAGTCAGCAGACTGATTAACCCGCTCAGACACACACACACACACACACACACGCAAACTTTATTAAGATGGTTTGAATCTTAATTACTTTCAAAAGAGGAGTAAGATATCAGATTAAAATGCTATCAATACTCTAAATGACAGAACTTGCCAATTTAATAGTAAGAATTCTAACTGAAGTCCTTCAAAAACAACACAAACTGTGTCTTAAGGTAGAATCTGTTAAGTTCAACTAATGAATACACACTAAATCCCAAGTTTCATAGCCCTGCTGCTGGGTGGGAAACCTGATACATTTCCACTTTTCTTTGCGTTTATCCTAAGACTATAAGGACAGGCAGGAAAAACTATCAACCTTTTTAGGGAAAAAAAATCCAGAATTCGCTCTCTTTTCAATTAAGTATATATTAATTCAATTGCACCATATAAGTGGTTATCATCTTTGAATCTTTTTAATCTTCTAACCAGAACAGAGTTCCATTCTCTAAAGCAGATAAAAAGTTTGACATCTTTCCTCAAATAGGTTCTTCAGTGTAAATTCTGGAAAATCTCGGGAAGGCAACACAGCATCCCACTTTAGGGCAATGAATGTGAATGCCCAGTGTTAGAATCAAAACAAATGTCTAGCAATAAAGTGTTACAAATCAGAAAGCTATTCCAAAAATATTATCAGGAATATAAACTAGAGAAACCCTGGAGAGGCTCAACAGTAAGCCATGAGTTGCTTCAGATAACGAAATATTCCAGGATGAAAGTTAAAATTTCAAACAGAGCCCCAGCCCTTACAAACACTTTTTTTCTTTTTTTTTTTTTAAAGGAAAGGCACAAGCAGGAATGAAGGCAAGTAGGCAGGAAGAGAGAGGAGAAAGAAGTGTCTTTATTTTTATTTAGTTGTTCACAATGGTTGCTTTGCCCCGCCCCACAACCTCTACTCCACCCCCCAACCTCCACCCCCACCTCCCCTACTCCCCCTACCCTCCTGCCTGGAGCCCAGGGGTACATGGCTTGCTCCTTCAGAGGCGATTGACCTAACCACTGCTCCACAAAGGCATGCCCACACATATCTTTAAAATCAGAAGATTAAAATACTAAAGAGTAAAGACACATTTTCAAAAATGAGAAACATTGAAATTCAAAGAGCTTCAGTAAAAGATTAAAAAACGTCAGTGGTGTCAAATATGGAAGAAAATTAATGTCATTATGTAATCCAAAACAATTTTTTAAACCTGAGCCAATGATAGATTTTACCTTATTTTTTATTTTTATTTTTTCTTTTCCATGGATCCAGGTCTCAAACCCAGATCCTTGGGATTTACACGGCCTGCACCTTAGGGGCTGAATCATGGGGTACAAGGCCAAGACATTTTTTAGTGGAATCTTTTCCTTAAATCAATAGAAAAGGTATTAATGTAGCATATGCCATCCAAAAATAAAGATATAGTAAATAGAGTCTAACTTTTTAAAAATATGATGACATATACATGTGTATATAATTACCTAAGACTACTGCAAATTAATATTTTAATAAATTATTAAAGCCGTGAGCAATTTCTCTTAAGGACCTATAAGATCATTGCTAAGGTCCTTCATGGATATGAAAAAGTGCCTTTATTAACAAAGTATAACTTAGGAGGTTCCACAAAACAACATATAATTCTGATACCAGAAACCCCTCTGAAAAAATTTAAATAACACACAATGAGTAAAAAAGACTTTGAAAGGGTACACCCTGGCACCACAGTGGTTAGGCGCTGCCTCCAGCCAAGTGCAGTCCCCAGCCATAGCAAGGACTCAGGTTCTCCTCCCAGGGTTGGATAGAACAGCCACGATGCACAACTAAAAAATAAAGGTGCTTCTTGCTCCTCTCTCCTCCTATCTACCTGCCTGGACCTTTCCTTTTATATATCTAGATATGGGATAAGATGTCAAAGTACAAAACTTTAATATGTGAGCAAGGTATTTCTTCAAGATGGATAAAACCTATGCATTTTAAATAACCCTATTCTTTCTTCTGTGAAAGATGTGGCCACCTCAGCCCACTAGAACACTGTCCCTTTGAACCTGTTCAGTCAGTTCACAATGCTGCCTCAGGATAGCCAGGCACTGCACAAGGAACAGCTCCCCTTCAAATGCCTTCCACAGTAACAGTGCTATAAACTTCCAGAGTTAACTCAATACAGAAACAAACTTGCAGAATTCTATTTTCATGTATTTACTAGAGGAAGGACACACCAAACAGTGCACACTATTTATTGATGCACAGGTAGCAAAGAAGGGAAGACACACAAGTGTTATGGAGAAAATCCACAGTGTTACAGCAAGAGAAGGCTGCACCTTCTCACTGAAAGGCTGACTTAAACTGAGACAGCAAGAAAGCACCCAGACCAGTTACTCAGAGGCTAGCAACCCACGCACGAGCAAAGGCCACTGAGCAGAAGTGAGTCTGGGGTGCTTTAGGGCAAGCAAGGCAAAAGACCGGGAGAGAAAAAAAGTTCACACTTCAACCTTCAGGGACTTCAAGTTGGGGGAACAAGGGAACACTGAAGTGATAAGGACACTTCGCTTTTCTTGTAGACCTGCCGGAACAGTCACAAAGGGAAGGGATCACAGAGGGCAGAGGTAGCAGGGTAGGAGTTTCAAGAGGAACAGAGGCTTAGACTGTGGACAAAGATGCATGAGCCCACAGCTCACAGGAATAAACTTCATCAAGCAGAGGAGCTCATCAGTGGTCTAGGACTCAAACGCCTGAGAAGACAAAAGTATCTAAAATGTTTTCAAAGGGATCTTCAGATATCCTAATGTATTTTTATAGCAAAAGAGGAAGAGTAATACGTTGAATATGAAGTTATCAATCCTCAGAAACCATTAAGTTGGTAATAAATCTTAAGATAATATCCAAAGATTTCCTTACTACAAAAAATAAAAAATAAAGGCAAGAACTACCTGTGCGCGCTTCTGGGATTGGGGCTTAGGAGGGTGCAATTCAATTGAGAAGTCGTCCACACCTAGACTGGTGGCGTTACGGTTACATAGTGCATACTTCTGTCAAAAATCACTGAATTTAAAACTAAACATATGTAAATTTTACTCAAAAAAAGTAATATAATGGAGTTCACAAAACGTCCTCAACACTAAAAGGAAAAGTACACTAAATCAAACCGTACAAGAGGAAGCAGAACTAACAAAAACAAATGCCTCTACAACAAGAAACAACTCTACAGGTATTTAATCGGTTTTAGCGAACTTTTTTTAAAATTTAAAATGTAATAAACTGGAAGAGAGAAATAAAACCACAAAATGTCTGCAATCTTTACTATTAGACCTTTACACAAGAGGGGCTATGTTTTCTTTTTGTAATCCCCAATATAAAATGAATTCTGAGAAAACTTTAAGGGAGTCAAGGACATGTGACCAAATAACAACAATATGAAGAGACACCAAACAAAAGACAGCCTGTGTGAATGCATAAAAGGACATGCAATGAAAGGAGTCTTAGGGATTATTTTCGGACATCAGAATAGGGAAAGGGTGTAAGCAAGTGCCTATACGTGCCAGGTAGTAAAGGCAGAAAACCTTAAAAAATTGCAAGAATTCTATTTCCAAAAGACACCATGGGCCACATTTTTTGTGTCTGGTCATGCCTTATGAGGGTCCGAAGGTGAATGAAGTGAAGCGTAAACATCAAAAAATGTCACTTTAGCGGATCGTCCTCAATCAACACCAGATAACAAATGGGGCGTTTGCCTAAGGAAATTCCCACATATTGGACTGCATAATTGCTTTTCTGAATTTAAATTATGAATTATAAACAGACTATTCAGGTCCTTAGCAGTCTAGACTGTTCCAACTGCCTCCTCCTGTGGTTGGTTTCACAAGCACACACATACACACACACCCTAATGTGAATCTCCCTAAACCATGCCGCTTGCCTGCTCTGACTTCAGAGGTTGCCTCCCTAAAGTCATTCCTTTCAAATACACTGAAATTAGGATTCACATTCTAAACACAGCTCCAATGCAGCTCCTGAGCTTTAACTCATATTTGTATCAGTCCACAGGGACCTCAATCCTAAACAAATTGGAAATGTTTTTTAACAAAGAACAACTTTTTTGCCATCAACCTAATTTTTTTTTAGCGCTCCCCAATTTACTGTCAAAATAGCACAGATCAGTGGCTCAGGGGGCTAAGGTGCAGGCATGTAAAACCCACTCAGGTTCCAGACCCAGGCTGGCAGGTTAAAAAAAATACTGCCCCAGTGGAGCAGTGGTTAAGACAATCGCCTCTGAAGCAGCAAGACACATACCCCTGGGTTCAAGTCCAAGGGAAACAACCAGTGTGAACAACTAAAAAAAATAAAATTATTGGGGGAAAAAAGAAAGCACAGACCGATTTCACAGACTATTCATAACTCAACCACAAAGTTTCCCCTCCTTGAACTCTCCAGATTTTAAATGCTGCAATCCCATAAAAAATCACATCGAGTTATATCACAATTAATATCCACATGCTTTCATTTATTTATTTATTTATTTATTTATTTAAAGGAACGATGCAGGCAGAAATGAAGGTGAGCAGGCAGGCAGGCAGGGAGGAGAGGAAGAAGCAGTATTTTATTTTCTAGTTGTACATGTTGGTTGCACCCCACCCCATGGCCCCACATACACACACACACACACACAAGAGCGCGCGCGCCCAGGTCCTTGGGATGTATGAGGACTGCACTCTGCTGGAACTAGCGTATCTAAATGCTACTCCATCAGGGCACACCTACAAAGCTGTATCTTTCACAGAGTCCTTTCTTATCTGCCATTAGTCGATAATCTCCTTAAATACAGTGGCTGTCATAAAAATCCCCAAAGCGTCAACATTTCCTAATTAGAATATTTTCATCGAATCAGAGTATTTTATAATCTCCTGTTATTAAAAAACCCTTCAGTTATAGTCCCCATTTTAAAAAAGGAACCAAAACAGAGTGGATAAAAGGCTCAATTGGAAGATTAAATTGGCACACCCTGGTGGGCCTAGCAGATAAGGCCACTGGACATAGTTCACACATATTCCAAGGACACAGGCTCAAAACCTGGGGCAAGTGGTCAACCAATATGAACAACTAAATTAAACGTTTCTCCTGTACCTGCACCTTTCCTTACCAAAAAAAAAAAAGAAAAGAAAGAAAAAGATACAACTGCCAGATGTTTCAAAAGAAATGTTTTACTTTGTAATGGAAAAAGTAAACTTTCTCCCAAAATTAAATAATCTGAATACCTCATTAGAGTACTGAGAAATCTGCGATACAGAATTAAAAGCATTAATTTCCATTTAATTAAAGCTCTTTTCAGTTATAAAATATGCAACTAGGTAATTTTAACCTTTATGTATTTCACTGTATTATGTACCTATAGACCTCATACAGTACAGACTCAGAAAAACCTGAATAGACAATTTTGGCTTCAAAAATCCAATTCTCACAATGTCAGGCATAGTAGTTTCTAGTTTTTCTGTCTTCACAGTATTCTTTACCCTCTTTGGTCTGTGATAATGGAGAATAAAGTAGTTTGTACTTTGAGAACTTTATCTACCTGTTACCAGAAATGGAAGCTATTTTTAATACAGTTTCATCTTTTCAGAAATGTAGAAAGATCATGTTTGAGCAGTCAGAAAGTCAACATATGTCTATTAAATAAAGTCTTACGAGTCCCAAGTGCAGTAGTAAAATCTACGTGTATTCTGTTAACCTGAATGCTTCCTCTTGTTTGTTGAACTAATCTACTTTACTCCAATGTCAAATTGTTATTTTGTAGTATTAAAATGTACAATAATTTTACAGTTAATTTTTGAACACATCATTCTGATCCCTATCTTGACCAGCACTACTAGATTACTTCCCAAAATATAAAGTCAAGAAGGAAAGACTTTGGCTAGTGACAATGATAAAACCACTCATTTACCTCATCATTCTTAAGTGCTAATTCAGAGTACAGTGACAGAAAAGGCTGGCTACAAACCAAGATTATGTAAGTGCTCTCTGTTAAAGGTATGCCTCTAGCAAAGGTGGGCTTGCTCTGTTGTCATAAGACACTAGAGTCTGTTCAGCCACCTGGAACACTTCCTGTCACATGTGTGAAGTACGCCACATGTGGCCATGACTGACTCAACAGTCAGTTTCCAGACTGACAAAGTAACTGTAAAACTGACAAGAATTGCTTTTATAAATACAAACTTTTCAAAAGCCTAAATCTAGGAAACTATAATCCCAAAATTCAGAGGAATGGTCCAGGAAAAAAACCAAAATTATTCAGATGAACCGTAAAGAATATGCCTGCATTTAATTTGAAGGTGTTTAGAAAAATAAATTCCCACTTAAGATGATCAAGCTCCATTCTGTCAGTTAACTGGAGTCTGTCATCTACCTAAAGTGAAGGGACAAAATAACAACTTCAAATTTAACTTATAAAAATTTATGACATGGCAAACATCGGAGGTTTTTTTAATTGGTTATTTAACAAATAACTATGGCGACCATGCAAATAAATCGTTATGCCATGAGGTATTGTCCATTGCTCCTTCCTCTACAAGAAAGTCAAATATTTCTAACATCCTAATCCTCTGTTACTCCATATAACCAAGTACATCTCATAGTATCCATCTACCTGGGCAATAAAATGAGATTTTGTTACAGAACACAGCCTCAAAAAAGGGCTCACTTCTCCCCACACCAGACGCACACACACAGAGACACTAAGAAATAAAGCACTTGAAAGAAACAGTATTAATATGCAAGTACATATTCTATAACGTATAAGCCATTCTGCTTCATATCTATCAAATGAAGTTGTGCTGTATGACTACAACACAGTGGCAGCCAACTCTGCTACTCTATTTATTTAGAAGTACGAATTACAATTTATTTTCCAAAATCTCTAGGATTATCTAAGGCACTTTAGTCTTCTAAAGAGATACTCAATTTTTTTATTTATGCTGATCACAATACCAAAAAATTATGGAAAATTCAATGTCAAAGAGCTCTCAAATGTCAAGTTCAGGCTCATTTATTACCTAATTCCTCAGATGCAAAAAAAAAATCAAATTTCAGATTTCAATGGACACACGAAACAACTAAGAATCTCAACTAGAGATAAAAGTACTTAATCTAGTCAACTGATTTTTAAAGTACTCACAAACCCCAATGATAAAGGACAAGTAAAACCATGCTTTTCGAACGTATTTTCTAAACTACCTAATAAATTCTAGACTAACTTTTAGAGTCACCTAATTATATACACATCAATCAAGTTCTCAACAAACCAAGGAAATGGTTAACATGCTTATATTAACAGAATAAGATGTGTATCATCCACTGGCTAAAAAAGATCGTGTTGATTTTTCTCTGAATTCTTAAAATGTTACATTCTAACATCTTACCCAATTATTTTCTTTTCAAACACTGCTGAATTACATGTAACCATCGGGAAGCAAAAGTTTGTGTCTTACATTTATTGGTCAGTTCCTAGGCAAGCACAACGCTGATGTGTTTCAAACTAAGAAAGCTCCACGAATCAACTACCCTAAAATATTACATAAATTTAGGGAGTTCATCAAGGCACTGGGCTAAATTGCTAAGACTCTCTGATATCACAAGCACTTAGTGAGGGGTAAGAATGAAGCCCTGTATGAGGCACAACTCCCCCTTGATTAATCAGAAAGACAAGAAAATTAACTTTTTTAAAGTTAACTCATGTTCTTAAAATATTCAGTTCCGACTAGCCCTCCCCACCCCAAAGCGGTCTGAAGCCTAGTCCTCGCTACAAGAGGAAATTCGCCACTCCTCAGTGCCCCAAGAGTGTCCAGGTATAAATTGCTCTCCAAGATAAATGCCCCTGCCCTCGGGGAGAACTTCATTACCCCAGACCCGAGTAGGTCAGCCAAGTAACACAGTCACAATCCCAGGTCCCACAACGGCCCCACCAAAAACCAGATTAAGACCTCGCAGGTCGGGGGGGGGGGGGGGCGGGCGGAGAGGGTTGTGTTTTTTAAATATTAACACGTGCAGGTCACAGACGGGAGATCGCAGTTAAGATCTTTCACGTGGGGGCTTGAGAAGGCGAGGGACCAGGACAGTGAATGGGTCACAGCGAGGGGGTCCTGGACCCCCCAACTCAAAATCCAACTCGGGGGGGCAGGAAGGTGGCAACGAGAAAGTCCCCCTACCACCGGCCTCCTTTCTTCCCCCTCCTAGCCCAACTCCCAGGCCAATGCCTCCGCCAGGCGCCCCGGGCGGGTCTCCGCTGCAGCCCCGGGGCTGCGACGCAGGGAGAGGGGAGGCTTCTAGGCCTCTCCTCCCGGCGGCCTTCCTCCCGCAGCCGAGGCGGGAGGGGACCCAGGAAGCCGCGCCCGGCTCCCGGGAAGTGCAGGGCCTAGGCCGCGCCTCCCAGCCCCGCGGCCGTAGGCCTCGACCCGCCCGAGGCGGGGCGCGGGGTCGGGCGGTGGGCTGGGCGCCGGCTCACCCACCTGGGTTGCCAGTCATTCCAGCTCCGCGGGTACTTGGTGCCGCCGCCGCTGCTCAGCCGAGACCCCGGGGCTCTGCGGCTCATTACCTTCCCCGACACGACATGGCCAAGCGCCGCCGCCCGAAGAAGCGCGAGTCGCCGCCCGAACCGGCCGCCGCCGACACTCCGCTCCGGCCAGGGGCTGAGAAGGAAGCCGAAGAAGAGAGGGAGCAGGCGGCGGAGGGCGGGGGAGGCGGACGGCCGTTCCGGGTTCCGCCTGAGCCCGCAGCGCAGGACGAGGAGGCGGGAGCGGCGCGGCGCGGGGGAGGCGGGGGAAGGGGAGGCGACGTCTCTTCCAGGGCCGTGCGCGGCCCGCGACGCCGGCGCCCGGCAGGAGGAGGACGGCGAGGAGGAGGCGGTGGCGGCTCCTCCCGCTCACACAGCCACGGCTTCCCCGCCTCCCAGCTCCGCCCGCCGCGCTGCCGCTGCCGCATGGCATGCTGGGAACGAGGGGCGGGGCCGGCTCCTGCCGGGCCAGGGGAGAGGGGTGGGGCAGGGGGCGGGGCCGGGCGGGCGCGGGAGAGAACCGCCTTCCTGCGCCCCCGGCTCCTTTTAGCCGAGGTCCGGCCCCGCCGCAGGGCATCATGGGGGAGGGGATCTCCGCCACCACCCTACACCTCTCAAACGCGCCGCACAGGCACCTGACCACTGGAGGCCGGGCAGTCGGGTGCAAACGGACATGAGTCAAGGACCTCTAGGGTCCTGGCGCTCAAGGGCGCTCACACACGAGCATATCCTTCGGGCTCACGTGCGACCACCTTGCCTACCCTCCATGGTTAGAAGTGACCATAATGAAAAAGGAAAGGAGTGGCTAGACACTATGCAGCGCCATGGAATCATTGACCGTTTTCTTCACGTTGTGATCAAGTAGAAGGAGAGAAAGACCTAGATCTACCTTCATCTATCCCGCCAATGTCAAATATGTTTGGAAATTCTCTCATCCTAACACTTGACCATCTTCCTGATCAGAAAAGGTCTGGGTAGAAAGGAGCAAGCCTGAGCGCCCTGTTCCCCGCACACAGCCCCTCAAGGCCCCCATCCCAAGTGGGCAAGATAAGTGTCACACTAGTGACAGGAGTTGCCTTTGGGAAGCTCGTCAAAAGGGCCTTAACCTCATCTGCACAGCGGGTCTTAACATATTGTTTCATGTTGGGGGGAGGAAGTTTTTGTACACCCCTTCTGTAATTAGAAATTGTCACTAAAAGTACTTGAATATTATGAAATATTGGTATCTCCACACACAGCACTCTGCCCGGGGGTTCCTTGCTTATACTCACCAACCCCTCACTAAGGCATGATGTCACTTCTAAAGGACAGAAAGTTAGATTTTCAAATGAACTTCCCTTTCCCTCACCCCATTCAGAGGAAAAGAAACTCCTCTGAACTGGGGCTGATACTTGACTCAACACAGAACTGTCCACTAGGTCAGATCCAAGCATAATTTAATAAGACATATGGGTTACCAAGGGCAGATCCCACAAGAACACACTCTATGCTGAAATTTGCCCAAGTACCCCCCACACCCACTTCCCACCTCCCTCTTGCTGAAGGGAAGATACCAGAACGGATCCTACCAGTTGTAAAAGAGGACCTACAAGAGGCATACTTTCTTCCCCAGTATTATTTTCTCTTTCCAATTCTGGAAAGAGAAAAAGTCCCCCTTGAATCAAGTCCCAGGATTAGGACCCTCACTCAGTTTGGTCATCTCTGCAACAAGGTATTTTCGTTTAATCAGTGTTTAATTACATGCAATAATGAAGACATCGTATCTTTTTTCATCTCCATATATCTTTGATATACAGCCTAATCATGATTTATTCTTTTATTCAACAATCAGTAAAATTTATTATCTGCCAACCAAGCACTTGGGGACAGGAATGGGATCAAGATTAAATCCCTGTCCTCAAGGAGTTCTGGAAGTAAGGAGTCAGAAGATAGACCTATTATAAGAACTGAAATATTGATATTTGCTCAATCTCCCCCTTCTCCCCCATCTTGCAATCTTGTCTTGCAATCGGACTAGAAAGCCGCCCTCTCCCAAAGTCTTTTCTTAATTGTAAATTCTGAGCTTCCTTGGACTTTTCCCCAAATCTTTTACTTTTAATGCTCCAGGTGGGTCGATTCTTTCCCCCGTTCTTTAGGACCCTCAGACCCATGAGCAAATGGTTGATGTTGCCAAGTCATTATTTCAATGTCCTTGAATAGTTGATTGCAACAAGGGTGCAATGAACAAATTTTGTCAGTTATTCAGATTCCAAGTGATCTGCAAGCAGAATAACCAAGAATCTTAGACTCCTGAGAAAAATTTCAGAAGTTCTTTAATCTTTTCACATTACAGAACCACAGTAGAATAATTTGAAGAAGGGCTCTGGGCTCAAATTCCAGCTCCACCATGTCTAAGCTGTGGGAGAATTGGCAAGCTCCTGACTCACAGTGCCCCAGTTTCTCATCTGTAAAATCGAGATGACAGTAGCATTGACCACTTAAGAACGTTGAGGGGATTAATAAAGATATTACATGTAAAGTGCTTTGTGCAATGCTTGCCACATCGCAAGCAATCAGTAAATATTGGCTAAAAAGTCAGATTTACAACTTCTCTGAAGCACAAAGCTGTTTGAGTAATATTTGACCAATGAAGAAAAAGAGAAAAAAAAAGGAGTTGGCAGGGTTTGTGCACAGTGGCTCAAACAATTGCTTCTTATTTGCTACTATTTTTTTTTTTTTTGTACTCCTCCCTTAGAAATAATTAACCCTCAAAAACACTCAGTATCGGCACAGGGTGGCATGAGAACATAGAAGGTGGGTGAGTGTCATTTGGTTGCACCCTCCTGGAAAGCAAGTTAACAGTGTGTATCCCTATATTTAAAACTGTTCATACCCTTCCCCCAGTAGTTCCACTTCTGGGAATCGATCCTAAAGAGATTTGCCACCTGCAGCCAAAGGGATTTTCTTAAAATAAAACCCAGATCATTTCTCCTTTGACTTAGAAACTCATCCTGGTTTCCCATTCATCTTAGGATAAAATCCAATCTCATCTCTACAAAGAGCCTACGGGAGCTGTTTTCTCCGGCCATGCAAACATCCCATGGCAGCCGATACCCAGAACAGGATCCTAAATGTGATTCCCAATTTTTTTTCCACTGTCAAATCCACACACGGAAGACTGAACCCCAGACCAATGAAACCAGAATCTCTCAGTCAGCGTCCACCCAGATGTCAGAGCTTTTAAAGACCTACCTAAGAGATTCGAATGTATGGTTGATGTGAAAAAACACTACTTTCAAGCTCCACAACATGAAACAAGTAGCTGGTGCCCCCAGCCCCCGAAATTTTACCTCTCAACAGATGTGGACTATAAAAGACCGTTTTAAACCAAAGCGGGGAGCGGGAGGGGGAGGGGGGACGGCGAGGAGAAATGAAAGCCCACTTTTCTTCATGGAAACTACTCAAATACTTATGATATTAAATATGATCCACCCAATAGTTTTTAAAAGAGTTATTTATTTAAAGGAAGGGTACAGGCAGGAATGAAGATGAGTAAGTAGGCAGGCAGGTGGAAGAGAAAAGAGGAAAAAGCTTGTATTCATTTTTATTTAGTTGTTCATCTTGGCTGTTCTCCCCAGCCCGGGGATGCAAACAAGGGATCCTTGGGTCCTTTAAGACGTACATGGCTTTCACTCAGATGGAGGCAGCAGACCTAACCGCTGCTTCACCAGGGTGTGCCTATTTATTGTTTTTCAGTTTAGAAAAAGGAAGCTGGCAGGAATGAAGGCAAGTAGGCAGGCAGACTGGAGGAGAGAGAAGCATTTAGTTGTTCATGTTGTCACTCCTCCACCCGCCTCCTGTCTCAGCCATGAAACCAGGTCCCTGGACTGTCCGTGGACCATGCTGGAGCTGCAGACTTAATGCCTGAACCAGCAGGCGCGCCAACTCTCAGTATCTTCTTCATGCTTCTTTTAGTGGTTCTCACTACTGGTTCATCAGCACTTTCCACTCTACTGCATTTGCAAGGATGGTTTTCTGTTCCTAAAACACACATAGCCTCTCTGGCCACTGGGCTTTTGCATTTGCTGCTCCCTTTGCTTGGAATGCCTTCCTACATGTATTCCCAGCAGGGCTGGGACTTAGGTAGAGGGAGTGAGGGGCCTACGGTGTCAGGCTTTAGGAGGCACTCACTCTCAGCATCATGCCAGCGCCTACCCTGCACCTGCAGTGAATTACAAATGAGTCATTTCTTAAATGTGGGGCCCTGGTGCACTCTGCTGGCTTGGTGGTTAAGCCTGCTACTCCAGCAGAGTCCACATAAAGCCCAAAGGTCGCTTCTTCCTGTCCCTTCCTTCCTTCCTGCCTGCCTGCCTGCTGCCTGCCTGCCTGCTTCCTCCTCCACCTCCTCCAAAAACAAGACTTTAGGAACCTTCTTTATCCCACCCTGGTCCTGACACTATTTTCCATGACCCATCTCATCTCTTCTGAAACGTTTGCCCTGACCTCCCTGCCACACAAAGCTGGCCAGTACTCTTTCCAGGTGCCTTGTATTTCTTCCTTGGCAGCAGCCATCATCATGCGCGAGTCCTTGGTTTCTTGGCACATTTATTCTCTATCTCACCCTTAGGATAAGAGCTCTGTGAAAGCAAATTCCAGACTGGTTCCTCCTCTATCTCCGCAAACACCAAGACAGTACAGCAGCTGATCCTAGCAAAAACTCAAGAAAGAGTTGTTGGTATGCCCTGGTGGTTTAGTCATTAAATCTGCTGCCTCCAGCCAGTGCAAGTCACATGCATCCCAAGGACCTAGGTTTGTATCTGGGACCAGAAGAAACAACCAAGGTGAAGAATTAAATAAAATTAATGCTTCTTCCTCTTCTCTCTTCCTGTCTGCTAGCCTACTTGCCTTTATTCCTGCCTGCACCTGTCCTTAAAAGAAAAGAAATTTGCTGTTAATGAAAGAAAAAAAATGTGTTAGCTCAGCTATGCACTAAAATTAATATGAAAGTATGAATCTCAGTTTTACTTTTTAATAGCCAAAAAAAGAAAAAAGAAAAGGAACATTAGCTTAATGCCCAACAGAAGGAAATTGATTAGGAGACTGTATGCTCATAGTTAGAATTTTCTGCAATCATTAACATTTTTTTATGAGGAATTTTAATGGAATCAGGAAAATATTGTGTTTATGGGTTTGTTTAAAGCATGAGATTCAAAAGGGAACATGTGCTGAGCGTAACTCAGTTGAAAAGGGAGGGGAGTATTTCATAGAAAAATGATTAGGGTGCACCCTGGTGGTCTGTCAGTTTAGTTCACCTAGCTTAGTCCATATACATGTTAAGTTCCCTGATTCAAGACATGGGGCGAGGCTAGGTGCTGGAGGAACAACCAAGATGAACAACAAAATAAAATAAAGGGCTTCTTTCTCCTCTCTCTTCCTGCCTGCCTCAGCTCATCTTCATTTCTGCCTGCACTTTTGCTTAAAAAAAAAAAAAAAAGAAAATGATTAGAAGAGAATGTATCAAAAGTACCTAATGCTGATGTTCTGTGATAAATGGAATCATAGGTGATTTCTGCTTACTGCTAGTTTCTTAAATAGAATACAGAAGTAGTGGTCATAAAATAAAATAAAATTCTAAACTAAAAGTAAGCATTTGATAAATAAGTGTTAAATGAATAAGAATGAACATTCTCAGGCTGTGGCAATGACTTACATAGACCAATTAAATAAACCTTGGGCAAGGCATAGAGTCCCAGCTCTAATTACAGTGACTAACTAGCTAATATTTATTGAGCACTTACTAATGCCAAGCACTGAGCCAAATGCTCTGTGTGCCTCATGAGCTTCATGAAATTCTCCAAAACCACACACTGAGGTTGGTATAAATGAGTTACATTACACGCCGAAACCATGATACCAAGCAACTGAGCAATCTGTCTAGGATTACCCAGCTGGTAGCAGGCCGGAACAGTCACAAACAGAGATAGAAAGGACATTTTTGTCCCAATCTCACCTTCATCCAAGCCCTCAGATTTAAACTACAAAGGAAATAAGCGGAAACCACCAGCTTGGGCACAAAGAAGTCAGCTAATAAAGGAGCTGTGATGAAAAGTCCTGTGGACAGCAGACAAGGAAGAGGAGGAAGGGAGGGAGGGAGGAAGGAAAGAAGGAAGGAAGGAAGGAAGGAAGGAAGGACTTCTATTTATTTGTTTTCTTTTTATTTTTGATCATTCCCCATCCCCTTTCCTGCCCAAGGTCACAAATCTGGGTCCTTGGACTTTACATGGTCCTTGGACTTTACATGGTCCATGCCCCAGCTACCAGCTTAGCACCTGAGCCACAAGGGTGTACCAAACCTTCCTTTTAAGGTAAAAATCTTAAGACCACCACACCCTGGTGGCCTAGTGGGTTAATCCTCTGAGCACAGTCCACATACATCCCAACATCCCGCTTCAAGACCTGGGGCCAGAGGAAACAACCAGGATGAATGACTAAATAAAATAATAAAGTGCTTCTTCCTTCTCTCTCTTCCTGCCTGCCTGCCTGTCTACTTGCCTACATTCCTGCCAGTAACTTTCCTTAAAAAAATAAAATAAAATAAAAAATAAATAAATATATACACAAAAAAACACATACAATATAAAAATTGAAAATATTTTTATAAATATATGCCATATAAAAACAAATGAACAACTAAATAAATGAGAATTTTTTTCTCCTCTTCCTTTGCTCCTCTTCTGTAAAAAAAAAACAAACCAAAAAAAAAAAAAACCCACAAATTTTGTATCTTACTTGTTCTTAATTTTCTTAAAGGCAGGAAGAGAGGAGGAAGAAACATTTGTTCATTTTATTTAGTTGTCCATTTTGGTTGTTGCCTGGGTCTCAAACCTGGGTCCTTGGGATGTATGTGGACTCTGTCCAGTGGCCTTATCTGCTAGGCCACCAGGGCAGACCTCTTGAAGTTTAAATACACACATAACCTCAGCAACTACAGCTTGACCCGAGTCCTTTTAACTTCTGAAGGACCCTGGTGTTCAGATTTGAACACAGGCCAACTCCAGACCCCTCCTCGACCATCAGGATTTTCCTAGATAGACCGTCCAAATTTCCTAGATGACACTCAAATGTATAAACAAAATGGAAGGCTCTCTCTTTTGCTTTCTTTAGTCCCCAGAGCTGGCACAGGATTACCCCCAATCGGGCACCAAGAATCAAGGCACCTTCTTCTCAAATAGGATCCTTTAGTACTAGAGTGATTTTTAAAGCACAATCTTAAAAAGCAAATCCTTATCAGAGAGACATTAAAGCAGATCTTAAAAACTGGAAGGAGAAAAGCAGCAACCTCTATTCCTGCTCCCATCTAGGAAATCTTCATCACCGGCCAGCCTCCCTCGGTAGGGGCTATTTTTATAGCCAGTTTTCAAGTTGGTGCTGGTTGGATTTGGCGGGGAAAGCTCACGACACATTTGAAATATTGGAGCAAGGGCCAAGTTTCTATGAATCAGGGCACAAGATGTGCCCCGTGGCATGTGCCCTCTCCAAACCACAAAATTAAGGATGATGATGCTCAGCAAAGCTATCCGCAATGCACGAATGTGGAGGACAGCAGGATGCGACCCCCAGGTCGGAACCCTGAGGTGCCCAGGGATTTGCACTGTAACACTAACGGAGCCAGCTCCTTTGTTTCTCAAGATAAAAACAATACCAGGGACATAGGTAAATAAATTGTTAATAAGTACATAAATCTCCCACATTGCCATCTATTGTGTGTAGAGTTATCATTTAACCGTTTTTTTTTTTTTTCCTCCTTAAGGAAAAGTGCAGGCAGGAATGAAGGTGAGCAGGCAGACAGGAAGAGAGTAGAGGAAGAAGCATTTTATTTTATTTTCCTTTTTAGTTGTTCATCTTGGTTGCTCCCCCCAGACCCAGGATGAAAACCAGGGGAGCATCAGGATGTATGTGGACTGTGCTCCTTTGGAGGCAGCTGAACTAACAGCTACTCCACCAGAACGTGCCATTGTTTAACATTTTAGAAAACTATCAGAGTCTGTCTCTTTCCTGCACTTAGTAAATACCTTTTGGAAGAACTGGATGGTATGGAGCAAACCTTTGTATTCTGAATGCTAGTTGACACTGCATCTTCCTTTCTGGCTTTTCGTAGGAGGTCCTAGCATTGTAACCTTCAGTTTCTTCGTTTTCATCTGTGACTTCTAGTGCCTTTCCCTGAATTCTTAACCCACAACCACCTTCTTAAACATCCTGGTAAAGGCAGGGCCGACCAGGTTTCCATGGAAGAAACAGGATATTTTTGTGGGGTGGGAGCAGGAAGAGGAGGCATGCAGCAGGAGTCAGAGCCAGGGGTCTTCCATACTTATTGTCCCTGCTTGGAAGTCACCCAATCTGGTGATTCTCAAGAACAACAGGCAGCAGGCACTAGGCCCTTGCCCTCCCCCGGCAGGATGCTCAGGGCTTTACAGAACTCGCTCAGGGCCCACCAACACAGAAAGTTGGCTGCTCTTCGTAGTCCCATTTTACAGATGATGAAGCGGAGGCTTATGAAGGACATGATCTGCTCCCAGGAGACACAGCTAGCAAATAGTAGGATGTCACTTTTTTTTTTTTTTTTTTTTAATAGTTAAGAGATTTTACGCTAACAGCTATAATTACAGTGCTTGTCGAAACAAAAACTAAAAGCAAGTATACAAAGCAGGTGATCACTAATTGTGTATTGAAAGCAGCAAGAGGTTCCATGACACCAAATGAATCAGTTCTGTGATTTTCCCCAAAGTTGAACAGCTCCAGCTGCTTCGGTGTTTTATCAACACACAGAAGAAAAAAGCAGAAGTCGTCATTTTTGATGGCCAGTCTGACTCCTGCAGGCTGAGGGACTGTGGCTCTAGAGCGACTGACCCACCTGCCCGGCTCCTGCTGGAGAGACCCCAGCCAGCCCAGAGGAGAGAGGGGACAAGGTTTCTGCTCCAGCCAGAGCTTTCCAGCCAAAGTGCCCGGCATTGACCCAAGGGAAGAACAGGGTCCCTCCGAGGGGCCCATGCTCGGCTGGCAGTAGCTCCTGGCCCGTCTCCCGGGTCGCCGTGGAAGCAGACACAAGCACGAACACAACAGTGTGGGATGACCCTAGACAGGGAACCACAGGGACCCTGCTGAGACCACGTAGAGAGGCTGTCTCACGTTCCCAATGGGAACCAGCTCACCACGGGCCACACTGAGGTCACTGCTGCAGAAGCCACACGGCCCGTTTGTCCCTTGTGTGTGTTCCACCGTTCTCCTTCTCTTGTACTGTTAACTATTTTTAAAAATGCAGAGCTTGGGTTAAAAGCCACCAGCAAAGTGGACTTCTGTACAGATCTACTGGCCGGGGGCGTGCAGGGCGACCCTGCACGCCACTTTGATCTCACATCCCCTCTCTGTCCCAAAAGGGCACTGATTCTCTTTTCACAATAAAAAGACCTGGTAACACTGCATAGGAGAACCAGAAACGGCCTCCCTGGAAACAAGAACCACTTCACTAAATAAACCCGGCGCAGGCCGTGTGTGCACCTTCCTGGCAGGGAAGTGTGCAGCCCACTGACCAACTGTGGGGACAGCTTCTGGTGCTTATCTGCAGGGTCCCTGTGTGCCATGCCAGAGCAAAGGGCAGGGAGGGGGTGAGGAGAGGAGAGAGGAGCGCTGGCTTCCTTCTGGTGCCCGAGCTGATTGGACAGTCAGTCCAGTCCCTCAGCGCCTGTCCCCGCTGGTGTCACAGGTGGCCTGAAAAGGCCCAGCTTGTCCTTGATCTCAGCCACCTTTGTGGCTTTGGAGAGGTCCCGCCTGTTAGCAAACCCAGCAGGACAGCATCCCCGAGTTTGTCTTCAGCCAGCATCCTCATGTGGACACAGGCCTCATTCACACACTCTGTCATCGCTGTCAGTCATGAAGACCAGACCTTGTGTGTCCTGGAAGCAGTGGCGCCAGATCTCGTCTGGGCCACCGACATCCCACACAGGGGCTGCTGTGGGGAGACCCGGCTTCCAGGGTCAAGCCTCTGGCGGGAATGGCGGGCCCAATTTCAGCATCTTCCTTAGTGTCGGAGGGTGTCTGCCCTGCTGCACCCAGGCCCACCAGGAGAACGCACATTTCTTTTGGGCCAAAAAGGCCTTTGAAAAGGTTCACAAAGATTGTCTTCATCTTGAAGACTGATGGGAGCGACACTGGGCAGAGAAACCTCAGCAGCGCTGCTGCTTCTCTGATCCAGATACTGGTTTCACTCCCACTAGGGACGAAACTTTATTTTTTTAAATTTTTTTTATTATCTTTTTTAAAGGAACGGTGCAGGGATGCAGGTAGGAAATGAAGGGGAGCAGGCAGGCAGGCCACAGGAAAAGAGAAGAGGAAGAAGCTTCTAGATCTTTTATTTAGTTGTTCACCCTGGTCTTGAACCTGGGACCTTTGTATGTATGTGGGACGGCTCCCAGGGTGTACTAGACCCGTAGGTCACTGAGGTGCACCACTAGAAATGAAACTTTAACCCACAGGCAGTTACCTGTCTCTGTGTGGCGCCATGATTTATGTTAGCCAGCTGTCAAATTAACTTATCAATTTGTCTGAGTAGCCCATTTTCTTTTGATTTCCTCTCCCTGGTCCCACATCTCAATGTCTGTGTCTTAGCCACCTAAGCCAAAGAGGGGACCCATTTTCTTAAAAGCAATCAGGTGTCACAAGTTTCATTCCTTAAAGAGCCTACCAAATAACTGAGGAATACAGGTTTCCACTGTTACTGGAAAGTAGAACATTCCTACTATATTTGGTAAATTATTTTCTGAGAATGTTTAAATTTTCTATCATACAAATGAATGTGAACAACATTCCCAGACTAAAAAACAAAAACAAAATTAAATCATACCTAAATCATACCAAATAGCAATCTTCTACTTTTGTACAGTGAGGGAAACCGGTAAATATATCCCCCCACAGCTTCTTGCTGAAACAGAATCTTTTCAATTCTTTCTTTCTTTTTTCCTTTTTAGCAGAAAGGTACAGGCAGGAGTGAAGGAAAGCAGGCAGGCAGGCAGAACGAGAGAGGAGGAAGAAGCATTTTATTTTATTTGGTTGCTCATCTTGCTTGTTTCCGCTGGCCCCAGGTCTTGAACCAGGGAACCTGGGAATGTGTGGACCGCGCCTCCAGTGAATTAAACCACTAGGTCACAAGGGCACTCTGAAATAGAATCTTTTGATCTCTTTATGTGTCATAACTGAATTGAGCCTTTTGTCCCATGCCAAGGAAGCAATGAAGGCTTATCCTGGAAGATCTTTTGTGTGAAAATGATTTCAAGGTCACATTGTTTGGCATGGTGTCTGCACCACCCCCAGGCATGCCACCTCTCAGGAGATCTGTCCCCTGTCCTGCTGGGATTTGGAAGAGGCTGCTCAGAACAATCATAGCTTGAGGTGGCTTTTGGATGAAGGAGAACAGATGGCTGAGTATTACATCACCATGGGGAAGGGAAACAAATATGAAAATAATAGGATTGTAGAAAAATAATAGCCTAATCTCCAAAGCATCGGGGAGTGTTTGGGAAGTGTCTATTTCCAGCAAACCCCAAGAGAGCCCACAAATCTCAGAGCCAGGTCCTGCGCGACACAGTGCAAGACCAGGCGCCACCTTCTGCACCATTTTGTTAAAAGAATAGTGATTACATGCTGAGAATGTTAGTTATGTTTGTTTCTAACCATCACGCTTCCTCAAACTTTGGGAAGTAAATGTGATTAAATCCCCATTTTCCCAGAGAAAGAAACTGTGCTTAGAAAGTTTAGTGCAGAACTTGCCCAGACCACCCAGCTGCTGAGAAGCAGAGCCTGGTTAGGGACTCAGGGCTCTCTGATGTCAAATACACCCTCAGTCTGAAACCCCTAAGACATATAAGGAAGAACACTTGGGAGCACCCTGGTGGAGGAGTGGTTTGGTGCACCACCTTCGGCTGGTGCAGTCCACATAATCCCAGGTTCATGTCCCAGGGTGCAGGGAACCACCAAGATGAGCAACCAAATAAAATACAGAGCTGCTTCCCCGCTCTCTTCCTGCTGCCTCTGCTCACCTTCATTCCTTTAAAAAAAAAAAAAGAAAAAAAAGAAAAAAAAGAAAGAGAAAAAGAAGATACACTTTCCTGACACCCTATGAAGTACCAAAACGATGCATGAAATCCCAAACACCCAATCATTCCTACCAATTGGATCTTTTTTGGAGAAGCAGGCTGTGACATGTGTTTTTTTCTTTTTTCTTGATATATGTTTATTTTGAAAAGTCTAATGGAAAGTACCCCAGAAGAACAAGAATAGTTTTACGTTCAAAGAATGGAAGTGTTGGGTATAGCCATGCGGCTCAGGCGGCTGAGATGCTGGAGTGCAGACCACACACCGCCCAAGGACCCAGGTTCCTGACCCAGGGCTGGGTGAAGACCAAAATGAACAACTAAATAAATAAAGGTGTTTCTTCTTCCTCTTCCTTTCTTAAATCCTTCTTCCTCCTCTTCTTTCCTCTCTTTAAAAAAGACATAATATGGGATTATTAGTGTCACTTTGGTCTATTTCCCGGTTTCCAAAATTTTTTGTTTTTTAAAAGAAAGGTGCAGGCAGGAATGAAGGTGAGTATGGGACTCAAACCCAAGGGTATATGTGGGCTGTATCTTTCAGAGATAATTGACCCAACCATACCCGTAATTTCTATAATTGAAGAAATGTTAACATTGAGAAAATCCTTCCTAAAACAATCTTGTGATTCTGACAAATATCCCCAACCCTAGAACTCATGATGCCCTCCTGCTACTGTTGTATCAACCCAAACTCTGTACCTCCTGCTCCGCAAACTTCTTGAGTGGTAAAGTCAATGAAATACCATGCTGCTGCACCTTGGTGGAGTGGCAGTCAGGTGCAGTCCATGTACATCCCAAGGTCCTGGGTTCATGACCAGGGGCTGGGAGAACAACCAAGATGAACAACTAAATAAAACAAATACTTCTTCCTCCTCTCTTCATTCCTGCCTGCCTACTTGCCTTTATTCCTGCCTGCACTTATCCTTTAAAAAAGGAGGAGGGGGGAGGGGGAGGAGCAGGAGGAGGAGGTGGAGGATCAGGGGGAGGAAGAGGAGGAGGAGGAGAAGCAGGAGGAGGAAGAGGAAGTTATGCTGTCTCAGACATCCAACTAGAAAGCATTCTCCCTGTGTACATACCTGGGTGTGGAATCTCTTCAGTCGCATGTGACCCTGTACATAGAAAAGTGAAATTTGCTTAATGTCCTTCTGTTGTCATCTTGAAATGCTTAATTTTGAACACCAGGATCTGCATTTTGATTCTGCAGCAGAACCTGAAACTTATGCAACTTGTCTTGCCAGGCATATTGGGTGGAGCAGAAAGGTTGGCAAACATTATCTGTAGAGGACTAGAGAGTAAATATTTTAGGCTTTGCATATCATGTGGCCTCTGTTGAAATTATTCAACTCTGACATTGTAGCAAGAAAAGCAGGCCACAGTAAAAATCAATGAAGGAGTGGGTCAGGTTTCAATTAAACTTTAATTACAAAAACCAGCTGCTGACTATATTTGATTCACAACCCATTCCTGACAACACCATTTTCTTTCCTTCCTTCTTTCCTTCCTTCCTCCTTTCTTTCCTTCCTTCCTTCCTCCTTCCCTCCCTTTTCATGCCCTTCCTTCCTTCTTCCTTCTAAACAGAGGCAAGGAAAGGAGGAAAAAGAATTTAATAAAGGAAGAGAAGGAAGCACTTTCATTTGTTTATTTATTTTGGTTGTTCCCCCAGCCCTGGATCTTGAATTGGGGTCCTTGGACTTTACACCCCAGTCACTAACTTAGCACCCAACCTACCAAGGCAAGTCAACAGTCTTTCTTAAAAGGCATATTGTTGCAAAGTAAAAATAAATAGCAATCATAACATAGTCTATTTGCCACACGCAGACGATAGTGATAGCTTCATAGACAGCTGAGAGGCCAACAGGAGATCACGCGTGAGTAGGCATCTCTGTTACTTTTCATTTGTCCCTCCAGATCCACTCTCTGTCCATCGCCACCTGCCCTGGGCCAGAGCTGGCCTGTCCAGATTGCATCAGCAGGTCCTCATTCCCTGACTTCCTTCTGGTTGGGTTCCACCAATAGGAGGCAACACCAGCTGCCTCCTGCAGGTCCCTCCCTACAGTCACCTTCAGGTGGCTGAGTCCTACTCAAGGCCACAGCCCCTGTGGTATAAGGCAGCATTAACTTCTTCCTCTTCTTCCTCCTCCTCCTCCTCCAGCTCCCTTCCAGATTCCAGGAACCACTCCCCCTCTGCCCTGGAATGTTCTTCCTGTATCTATTCCCCTTGGGATACTGCCACTAACAGAGGTTAATTTGTCCAAACTCTGTTTACCCTCTGAAAATAGTCCCTTTACCAAATTTTCTTCTTATTTCCTGAAGTAAATATTTCCATCCATTTCCTGAAAGCCCCTGACTGACCCATGAGGGAAGCACTTCAGCAGGAGTCACTCTTGCCCTCAGGGCTGGAAGGACAAAGGTGGAGTGACAAGAGCCCAGGAACTGGGCCACACCTGGCAGAGACATGGGCCAAGTGTTCCCATGGGGTGCTGGGCACAAAGGCTACTTGAGGGAGAGACCGAGAGAAATGTACTGGCTTCTCACTCCTCCCTGCCCTGCAACCTCCTGCCAGTGACCGTCACAGCCAGCCAGGAGCCAGCTCCCATGGGAGCCTGGGAATGCAGCCTGAAGAGCAGGGGGTGGTGGGGAGCAGTGAGGAAGGGCTGTGAAGACAAAACAACCCAGGTTCAGTTCAGAAGATGAGGTGGTACTCAAAGTCAGTAAAGTGGGAAAGGCTGTTTGGAAGGAGAGTTGATGACATTCTTTAGAAAGAATGTTTTCTTGAAAACACACTTAGACTCTATGAAAGGGGTTGGTAGATTAAAATAGAAAGGAGCTCTCTGTTGCTTGAATTTTTAGAATTTGTGATAAAGACCTCTGACTATGAAGGCACTGATTCATTTATCAAAAAGACTCTAGGAGCACCCTGGTGGTTAGATCTACCACCTCTGACTGAGTACTGTCCACACACATCCCAAGGAATGAGGTTAACACCTGGTGCGGGAAAGGACCAAAGGAACAACTAGATGAAAACAAATTAACATGCTTTCTTCTCCCCTCTCTTCCAACTTGCTTACCTACTAGATTTTATTCCTGCCTGCACCTTTCTTTTAAAGAAAAAACAAAGATTCAATTTGGCTACCCAACCCAACCCCTGTAGCTCAGGCAACTTTACATGCTCCTCCTTAGAGTGTTTTCCAGATTTAGATTTTAAAATATTGTTAGCAGTAGTTGTAGCCATATCAGAATATAGAAAAACTGATGAAACATAATTAACTACATTCGAACTTTTTGGAAGCAAGAGCCAATGAAGAGGCATGTTGACAGTGTCCAATATGGTGGCCACTACCCACTTAAGGCTACTGAGCACTGGAAAAAAAAAAATGTGCCTGTAAGTAAAAACATACACACCAGCTTTCAAAGACTTATTACAAATAATGGAGTGTAAAATATCTCAATAATTTTTATATTGTCTATATTAAGTAAATATTTCGGATAGCTTGGGTTAAATACAAAATTAATCTTACCTGTTTATTTTTACTTTTTAAAAGTGACTGCTAAAGAGTTTTAAATCATATATGTGGCTCAAACTCTAATTCTATTGGATACTGCTGTGCTAAAGCATAAGAATGTAACCTTAAGGCACTCCCTGGTAGAGCAGCAGTTTTGTTTGCTTACTTCAGCCAGCACAGTCGCAGGGATCCCAGTCCCCATGGAGTGGGGACAGCAGCAGGGGGGAGGGCAACCAAGATGAATAACTAAGTAAAATGGGTAAAGTGCTTCTTTCTCCTCTCTCTTCCTGCCTGCCTGCCTCTGTTTGCCTTCATTCCTACTTGCAACTTTCCTTTAAAAAAAAAAAAAGCTAAACTTAATTGAGCATTGTCTAAGGGATATACTGTATCTGGGCAGCTCTAGCGATACAAGCTGTCCCTGGGGCATTAATGACTCATCATTAATCTCTGCTGAGAATTATGTCCCTGGGTCACCTCACAAAACCTGAACTACCGATCTGAACTCAACTCTTGCATGCAATTTAGCTTTATTATAAGATCTGAAGGAATTCTCCTTTTTCTGACCCTATCACATTATCTTAACCACTCATTTTGGCATTTGAGTGTATTAAGTCTTCATTCCCCAGCAAACCGAGACATAGGTAGATTGTATGAAGTCTCTGATGTTTGGTGAGGAAGCACACAGCATTCTACGCATTCTGCTAATCTAAACCCATAGCAGACATCAACAATCAATCACAGCACTGCATCTGACAGACACTAAGAATCAATCACAGAATATTTTTCTCTCCAAACCCAATCAAGGTCTTATTATAATTTTCAATACAGAGCTCCAAGCAGCCACTACCCATTAATACAAGTTGTCATGAGACCAAGAGACCTATTTGCCATCCCTATGATAGAGTCATTTAGTGCATAGCATTGACAGAGTAAATACAGCAAAGAGGCACAAGTTTAAGTATCTCTGCACCACAGGCTTGAATAACAACGCAGAGTGCATAGATGGATTTTATTACTACAGTATCCAAGTATGTTATTGTCTGATACCAGGTATATTTGTTTATAGTGTGTCCAAGTATTTATTATTGCCTGATACCAGGTAGACGTGTAATTGCCACGTTTCTGTTAAAGGCCAGGGGTTTTGTGAAGCATGGTGTCTGTCTCCGAGATTCTTTTTAGCAAGCAGCACAATTCCCTTTCCAAGCAGGTGTAGAACAAAGGTAATGTCATTATATACTAAGACAGGGTCTCCCAAAGGAAGCTTCAAGGAACATTAGTTCTGTAGGATAGTAATAAATATTCAGGAATGCCCTGGAGGGATAGCAGTTAGGTCAGCCGCTGCAGACCACATACATCCCAAGAGCTCAGGTTCACATGCCGGGACCAGGAAGGGCAACCAAGATGAACAGCTAAATAAAATAAAGTGCTTCTTCCTCCTCTCTCTTCCTGCTTGCCTGCACCTTTCCTTTAAAATAAATTTCAATGAAAAATGAATTCTCTAGTTAAATAAGTAAGAAGCATTAGGTTTACAAAAAGTTAAAAAGATTTACCGTTATTTTACAAGAAGAAGCTCCATTACATTTCCCAAATTTTTTTACAGTCCCGTTTTTATCTATTAAAGAGATATCTTCTTAAAAAATGTGTTTTGGGGAAATATTATTCTAAAGATAATTCTGATGTTTGATTTTTTGTAATGGGGGGCTCTGATACTGGAATCACCATAGTCTTTCCGTTATTTTCAGATTTATTTTTCAAACCTAGATGTTTACTGCCATTTATTATCTAATGGTAGCAGGTGACAAATGAATCATTATGGTTATTTAGAGCAAAAGACAACTAATCCATGATGGAATCCAACCCCCTGAGTTTACTGATGAGGAAACTGAGTTTTGGGTAGATTATGTGCCCTGATTAAGGTAACCAGAGCATTAGTGTAACAAATTATAACATTCAAAAACAAAAACCTAAAATATGAAGTGTCTCAGAACTAGAACTAACACCTCTATAATCTTTTGTCCCTTAGACGACCCTCATCTATCATTTGTTTGCCTGCGAGAAAATTGCATTTTCCAGAAGAGCTATGAATATAGTTCCATTCTTTTCACCCAAGTAGAAATAGTGGGGAGATTTATTATAGTAGAGATCAACAGTGCCTCAGAGCTCCTTTAGTCTTCCCCTGGAAACCAGGCAAAGTGAAAATTTATTTATATAGCGTAATTTTTTACAGGAAAGGTATAGGCAGGAATGAAGGCAGGCAGGCAGGCAAGAAGGAACATTTCTATTTAGTTGTTCATCTTGGTTGTTCCCCCTGGCCCTGGGATGCAAACTCAGGTCCTTGAGATGAATGTGGACTGCACTCAGTTGGAGGCAGTGGACCTACCTGCTATTACACTAGAGTGCATCAGCATTCTTTGTATTCAGGATGATGTCATTCAAAGAGTGTCTCTGGTTTGGTTTCTGGAGTTTGGGGCACCATTTGACCTATTCTGAGTTCACATTGTCCTCCAAACATGGCACTGGGACGAGCATAGAAGGCTGCTGGTTGGGGTAGCTACTTAATGGACTGACTCTCCTTGGGGTTTAATCCCACACAATTTCCATAGTTACCCCAAGGGGACCACATGGCACATGTCCATGGCTTCTACTTCCGTGCAGCCCAAACAACTTTCTCCTTTGCACATCGAATTGGCTAGGGGTCCTCCACCTCAGCACTACTGGCATTTGGACCCGATAATTCCTGGGCTTTGTAGACTGTTTAGGAACATCCCTGGTCTCCACTCACTAGATGCCAATACTCTTCTTCAACTTGGAACAATCATGAATGCTTCCAGACATTGACAAATGCCCCCACCACACACACACACACACACACACACACATACACACAGGTCAAAAATGCCCCTGCTGAGAAGCGCTGGTCAAGATGAACCCAGTGAGGATGGCTGCCACCTTAGAGTCAGTTTCCACTGAACAATGAGCATCTTAGGCAAGTGATGCAGGAAACGTGTTCATCATCTTTGTAATCTCCCTTCCCTGGCACATAGTAGGTGTTCATGCACCAATTCATTCCATAAATATTTACTGAGCACCTAGTGTGTGCCAAGTAATCTTCCAGGGAAAAGGACTACAGGCATAAATATCAGATAATTTCTGACCTTGAGGAGCTTACAGTCTAAAGAAGGAAAGACATAATAAAAGCATAAACAAAAGTATAAATAAATAGAGAATAATTACAGGTACCTAGTGTTTCTGGGGAAAATACAGGTAAATATGAAAGAAGGCTGCCCTTGTTAGAGACATCTGCTGATTAGAATAACGTTGGTAACAGGATCCAAAAATACCAGTGACTTAGACAAAACAAAAGTTTGTTTCTCTCTCAAATAGAAGTCGGGAAGCAAGAAATTCGAGGCTATTGTACTGCCGCTCCATGAAGCCCTCAACGAGCCAGTCTTTTTCTAGTTTTTGTTTTTTTGTTTTCTCTGCTATGTAGGCACAGCTTTCATTTTCAAAGTTACCTCATGCTCCAAGATAGCTGCATCAGCACCAGCCGTCATGTCACATCATGTGCAGCCACCAAAATGAAGAAAAGGGGACAAAATAAAAAGGACATATGCCAGTGATCTTTTAAGGATGGCTTCTAGAACATCCACATTATATTTCTGCTTTTATTGCATTAATCAGAACTTCATCATATAGCTTAAGGGAGGTGGAGCAATTCTCAGCCAGCTAAAAATAAATTCCATAAGAGGTTCCATTTGTATAGGAGGGGGGAAGAGTGGATATTCGGGGACAACAGAAGATGGTCAGAATAGGACTTTGGGATGAAGAGACAATGTTGAGAAGGGGAAAGGCATGGGGACAACTTCCTGGCACGGGATCGACAAGGGCAACAGCCCTGAATTGCTATCAAGGCCAGTCTGGAGCAAGAGGCAAAGGAAGATGAGATCACATAGGGTCTGGGGGGGCGCATGGAAACAGGCCTGGGTTTTATTCTGCTTGCAAGGGAAAGTCTATGGAAGATTTTGAGCAAGGAAGAGATGTTGTTTATGCTTCCAGAAGATCACCTGGTTGTCGTGCAAAGACAGAAGCAGGAGAAGCAGAGACTGGCGAGCAGGCTGTGGAAACAGACAAGACAGTGGCTTGCAGTGACCTTCCATGAGGGCACATGGCAGCGCTTCCAGTAGCTCAGACTCTAAGTCTGCGGCTGCATGGAGTCCAAATGGAGTCCAGAGACCTGGTCTGCAGCTAGGGGCAAGGGACCAACCAGGTGAATCACTAAGTAAATGAATGCTCTTCCTCCTCTCTCTGCCTTCCTGCCTGCTGCATACTTGCCTTCATTCCTGCCTACTTCCTGCTTCTTCAAAGCAAAACAAAAACTTGAGAGTGCACATAATAAGAAAGGATCACACTTTGCATAGAATATTTTAAGATTTTGGAGCCAAAGTGCACAGAGCCACTTGAGGGATTAGATGTGGGATGTGATGGGAATAAGAAAAAGTAGGACTCTTTCCCAGGGTTTGGTCTGAGTGACCAGCATCTGGTGAAGCCATTTATTGACACAGGAGACTCGAGAGGAGGCAAATTTGGATCACAAGCTCGGTTTTGACCAAGTGAAACAAACCCATGATGTGTGTGAGCTCTCAGAGCAGAGATGCCAAGCTGACATACACAAATGTGGCCTGGATGCGCCCTGTGGAGGAGCAGTTGGGTCAGTCGCCTCTGAAGGAACCCAAGCCACCTGCCTCGGTGTTCAGGTCCTGTGTGGGGAACAACCAGCGTGAGCAGCTAAATAAAAGTAAAATAGAGATGCTTCATCTTCCTCCCTCTTCCTGCCTGCCTACCTGCCTGAACTTTTTCTTTAAAAGAAAAAGAAAAGAAAAGAATGTGGCCTGATGATGCACATTTGAGAGTCAGCCTAAAAATAGTCCTTTAAGCTGTAAGTGTGAAAACAATGCTAGAGATGTTGGTTCCAGAAAAAAGGATAGAGGTGCACCTGTGGCTGAGTGGTCAAGTCTTCAGCCTCCTGCTGGCACAGTCCAGATATGTCCCAAGGCCCAGGTTCATCTCCTGGCACCTGGGGGCACAGCCAAGATGAACAACTAAATAGAATAAATAAATACTTCCTCTCTCTCTTCCTGCCTGCCTGCCTCTGCTCTGCTCATGTTCGTGCCTGCCATACTTTTCCTTTAAAAAAAAGAAATGAAAAAGGAAAGATGGGTTTTTAAGTGCAATTAGACACATTTAAAAAAAAAATCTAGACTCATCCACTTTAAAGGTCCTCAAACATCCGGAAGTCCCCTTCAGAATCATTAAGTATACAGTCTTGCTCTTGGTCTTCTCAAGTACCACTGGTAACAAGCAAAATGTTTTTTTTTTTAATCATCATTTGTCAAAGAGAACTTGAAAGAGCTTCTTCTCTTGCATTTGCATTGCATCAGTGTTGTTTTCTGATTTTTTTAAAAACTGCAGCAGTGGCGAGGCCTGGTGGAGTTGCGGTTGGGTCCAGCGCCTCAGACTAAGAGTGCAGGTCACACAGACCCCAAGGCCATGGGTTCACCTTCCAGGCCGGGGGCACAACCAAGTTGAAACACTAAATAGAATAAATAAAAGCTTCCTCCTCTCTCTCTTCCTCTCTGCCTGCCTCTGCTCACCTTCATTCCTGCCTGCACTTTTCCTTTAAAAAAAATAAATAAATCACAGCAGTGGGATCCTTAGACCTCCCTATTGTTTAAGTAGATTGTTTCAGATATATCTTGGAGAAGTAAGCACATGATGTCATTTCCATGAACTGATAAGCTCCGAGGTATATGCTGTTGGAACACAAGCTGCAGCTTGCAAGTTCAGAATTGTCTCTGCATGATTTTCATCAGACCCAGCCCCTGCCTCTAAGGAGTTCGTCATGTCATAATAAAAATTGTCATGCTAAGTGGTGTTTGCTGAGTGTCTGCTATGTGCCAGGTGCATGCTTTGGGGTATATTATAGAATTCTGATCTTCACACACAGTTGATATGGAGGTAGTATTCTTCCTACTTCGCAAAGGAAAATTCCAAATCTCAGACTGCTATCTCCTGCTGAAGAATTGGGTGTGCCTTTCCTTCGACTTTTCAACAAGTCTAATTATTCAGGAAGCCTTATCATGTGCTGGGGCCTCTTGGTTAGTTGTTCCAAAGTTGCTCAACTAAAAGCAGAAACTCCATCTCAATATTTTTTATCCATGAATTTGCAGAATGTAATGGCTACTCAATATTTATGGAAGCAGTAAACTAGAGACCCTAATGAGGCTACAGTTGAAAAACAACAGAGGCAGTAAAGGGATAGAACTGGCACTCAGGGACACGCTAGCGACATAGGTGGCTTGGGCAGGTGAGGCACAAGCCAGGTAAAGCCCAAGGACCCGGGTGTGAGCCCTGGGGCTGGGGATAAAAAAATAAATAAATAAATAAATAAATAAAAATTAGAATTCACTGTTCCTGGGATATCACTTAGTCTAGATCTTTGCCTTGCTGGCCCCCAAGGACTATGGACTTGAAAGTTTTTTGTGTGGGTTCCAAATTCTGAAAAGAGAGGGGAAACGTCATATAAGTTTCCACCATTCAAAAACTGGAAAATTGCCAATGAAAAGCAAGATTTTTTTCCTTTGCTTCCCTGAAAACAGACATCACAGGATCAACATTTCCAGAGAGTTGCTGAGAAAGGGGCTTCCTTAAGTCTCATTGATTTTTACACACACACACACACACACACACACACACACACACACACACACACACACACACACACACGGCATTTGAACCTGTGGCCGCATCTGTCCGAATCCCTTGTTTAGAAGCAAGAAAACGGAGGCCCAGCAGAGCAAAGTGACTCGCCATGCCGGAGCCAGGTGTCCTCACTCCTCAGCATAAGCTCTTTCCACACCCCGCTGCCCAGGACACACACATGGGTCACAGCTGTACACAAACACGCGTAGGTAGAGCGAGAGGATACGCAGCTGCGCCTCACTTTCCAGTGGAGGAAAAAAACAAACCGTGGACGGGGTGAATTAAAAAAAAAAGATCTTGAGAATGTCAAAACTGCCAGGCAATAAAATTTCAATGCGTCCTGGTCACAAAGTGTCTACTCTGTGCTCTTTACACTTCTTTAAGGAAAGAATAAATTTGGGTTAATATTTATTCCAATTCTGAGTCAGCCTGGCTTTCACTTTCCCAATCACTCAGTAGTGATCTGCTGAGAAGTAAATGAGAGAAAGAAATGGAGGGAGGGTGGACAGAGAGTAAGAAACAGCTGGCTCCTGGGAGTCCTTCTGGCCTCGGAAGGAATCTGCGGGACTGACCACACGCAAGCAGCCTCCGAGGATTCATGAAAGCACTTCCTCCTCCCTTCCTCTTAGGGTCCCCCGAGGAGCTCACTGACTTTAATTCCTCTCCCCAGCTAGAGTGTCCACTGATGGGGGAGGAGGAGTGTCACTCTGGAGCTAGAAAGACCCAAGCAATGACCTCGGATTCAGTAAATCTCTAAGAAAGTTTCAGGCACAGGCATCAGGTGGTGGTGGCTGGACAGCGGGCCGCGCGGGTGCATTTGTGAAAGTGCGGGGTCTGATTCAGCAGCTCTGGGCTGGGCCTGAGAGTCTGCATTTCTAACCCCCAGGGAGGCTGATGCTTTGACCTCACAGGATTTTTAGAGCTGAAACCAGGGCCAATTTAAGTATCACCCGGCATGGAGGAGGGGGGCGGGGAAAGCAGGGGAGAGGTTCAGGCTCAGGATGAGGGGGCTAGTGTGTAAGTGTAACCCCTGATGGGCCTAAATAAATACATTTAAAAAATGCTCCTTCCTCCCTTCCTCCCTTCTTTCCTTCCTTCCTTCTTCCTTCCTCCCTCCCTCCTTCCTTCCTTCTTCCTTCCTTCCTCTCTCCCTCCTTCCTTCCTTCCTTTTCCCTCCCTCCCTGCCTCCCTTAAAAAAATGCTTCTTTCTCCCCAGCCCACCCCATCCGAAAAAAAAGAGCAAGTGGCAGGGGAGAGGGCACATCAGTCAGGGTTCTCTGAGAAAGAGAACCTTAAGCAAAGCTGGAGGCTGGAAACCTCAACCATCTGCTGGAAGCCGGGGATAGTTGATGGTGTAATTTCAGTCCAAGCCCAGAGACCTGAGAACCATGGTCCCTGACGAAGGCAGGAGCAGCCTGACATCCCAGCTCAGGTCAAGTGGGAATTCTCCCTCCCTCCCTCTCGGTTCTGTTCAGACCCCCTCACAGACTGAATGGCACCCACCCCCTTGGGGAGGGAGTCTCTGATTCCCAAGCTAACCTTTTCTGGAAACGCCCTCACAGACACACCCAGAATGGTGTTTAACTAGGTGTCTGGGCGTCCTGTGACCCAGTCTGGTCATGGTGGGAAGCAGTGAGAGGCGGGCAGGGCTGTGTGGTTCTGTTCTGTGTCACCTTGGGTAAGTTGACACATAGTCCCAGAACGCTCTTCCCTGGCAGACTTGGCCAAAAGAGGCAGATGCCGGTGTGACACAACCAGTCCCAGAGGTCACACAGTGGCCAGGTGCAGCAATGGACAGAGGCAGGGATGCCCACAGGCCCCTCTTCCCCTTTCTCTCTTCTGCTTTGCATCCCGCTCTTCTAACCACTAACCCCGTGACCGAGCATGGTCCCTGGTGATGGCAGCCCCACAGAGGCTTGACAAAGCGCCTTCCTTTGATGTCCTATTTTGGTGGCCAAAGATGCATGGCTGCTCAGACAGACTGGTGTTTGAGCCTCCTCTGACCGCCCAGCCTCCCTCCTGAACCGTCCTTCCCCCAGGTTCCTCCTGTAGCTCTGGATACTCAGACTCCCAGAATAAATCTCCTCTCCCACAAGCCAGTGTGTTTTTGTGTTGGGCCCTGACTGACAGCACAGACCAGACCTGAGTCTCAGGTGAGGGTGGAACAGCTATCAAAGGCCTCTCTGCCCCTAGCTGGTGGCCTCTGTGTTCCCACCTCCCTGGCAAGTGGTTGTTATGTTTTGCTCCTCAGTCCTGATGTCAAGAGGTGTTGTTTGTATCTCATAAGTAGAAGGATTCATGAGCAAGTGAAAAGACTCCAGTCCTTTCTGGAATGTTCTTTATGGAAACACAGCAGCTTTGGGGCGGGCACAGGACAGGTTAAGTGAGTTGGCTTTTGGATGGAGAACAGAGGAATCTGTCCTCCTTCAATACAGGTATATGTCCAGCCCTCCTCGGATGGAGGCATGCGTCATTGGTCAAAGGAGGCTAGGCTTCAGAATTGGCAGGGCATGGGGGTTGTTGAGAGCATGCAGATGCTATATTGCAGACTATTTAAATCTGATTTCTGGGGGGTGAGGCCCCAACATCTCTCTCTCTCTCTCTCTCTCTCTCTCTCTCTCTCTCTCTCTCTCTCTCTCTCTCTCTCTCATTTCTCTCTCTCTCTCGCTCATTCTTATTCTCTCTCTCTCTCTCCCCTCTCTCCCCTCTCTGTCTCTCTCATCCAGAGTGATCTCAACAAAGCAGGAGTTAAGGACCCACGTAACCATTGTGAAAAAGTTGCAGACAAGGAAACTTGTGGGTCTATCTGATACAAGATGTATTATTTATTCTTAATTATTTTTTGAAGGAAAGGTGCAGGTAGAAATGAGGACAAGTAGACAGGCAGGCAGGAGGGAGAAACCTTTTATTTAGTTGTACACCTCGGTTGTTCTCTCTGGTTCAGGACATGAACCTGAGTCCTTGCGATGTATGTGGAATGCACTTTGGTGGGAGGCAGGTGACCAAACCACTACTCCACCAGGGCATGCCTATTTTTTATTGTTTTAAAGAAAGCAAGGACAAAGTACTTTTATTTATTTGTGTATTTATTTTTGGTTGCTCCTCCCAGCCCTAGGCATGAACGCAGGCCCTTGAACTTTCCGTGGTCTGCGCCCCAGACACAGGCTCAGCATCTGAGCCACTAGGGCACACCTCCAAGATGTGTTTTAACGGACAGTGGTTTCTTTGAGAAAGCTGAATTCACCACTAATACTGAAACGGAGGTAGCAAATACAAACTTAAATGTCCAGCTTCTTGTCTTTGAAAACCTGGAAGGATAAGCAATGCAAGGTCCATATTCTCATATGGAGACAACAGTTAGGAGCTGAAAGAAGACCCCTCCCTCAGATAGCTGAGGGCTCTTCCATTAGCCACAGTCCCCACCAACCCTTAATGTAGCCCAGCCTGGTCCACCCATTTTATTGTCTGCCTGCCCACTGTGGACAGGGGGTTTGAAACCCAGCCCTGCTTAAAAGTAGGGGTTGACAAAGGACAACCTTGGGTGGTCCACTCTTCTTTTTTCATATGGCCTTCAAGCTAAGAATGGTTTTTATATTTTAAAATTGCCAAGAAAATGTGAAAAAATCCTATTTCACGACACATGAAAAATTAGATAAAATTCCCGTGTCAGTGCCATGTTGAAATACAATCAGGGTCATACTAACTTGCCTGTCTGTGTGTGCCTGGGCCTGTCGTCCTGCACGGGCGCCAGGCTGAGCAACAGCCAGTATGCTTCACAAAGCCTCAGATCTCCATGGTCTCTTATACAGCGAGTTTGCCAATGAAGAGAATAGGATTTAAAACAAGAAAGGTAGGTTTGAAGCCCAGTCTCTTATTAGTTATCTGAGACAGTGTGGGCAAAAGACGTCACCTCTCTGTAAAATGCAGAGGAAATCCCTTACCCTGCAGCGGATTGTGACGATGCTCCTTAGGTGTCGATGTACAGCCCCGAACAGAGGCCCCAGACAGGGCAGAATAAACTGTCTCTAATAGAAGAGCCAGACTGAAAATCACTCTCTTCGAGACTGTTTTTCAGTGAATAACATTAGAAAAACCAGGGTTCATTAACAGTAAAAAAAAAAAAAAAAAGTTCATTGCCATTGTCTTAAAGAAGTTACATAATTGTGCCCTTAAAGCAATAGATCAAATTGAGTTACTGTTCTTCATTAGATATCTTTTTTTTTTTTTTTAAATGGAAAGGTGCAGGCAGGCGTTAAGGTGAGCTGGCAGGTAGGCAGGACGAGAGAGGAAGAAGAAATGGTTTGTTTTATTTTTATTTACTTGTTCACATTGGTTGTTCCCTGTGGACCCGGGACACGAACCTGGGTCCTTGGGATGTACATGAACTGCACCCCTTCAGAGGACTTAACCACTTTTCCACCAGAACATGCTAGATATCTTTTAAATGTGAAAACTAATATTTACTAAACACAAAATTACCTTTTTAATTCATTATTGTCAACTATTGCCTTTGCTGCCACACAAAAGGTTGGAAATAACTCATTTCCCATGAATAATAATTTAGTTGATTTAAAAGTAAAATGTCCACACTAAGTGAAATGTTATCTTTCTATCACACCACTTCATCATTTATCTTGGAAGTATATTATTTATCCAGAAATTGAGTGTCACATTTCAAAAGAAGAGGGAAAAAAAGACTTTTGTTCTGTTTGATCCAAGTTGACCAAATAAAAGATGTGGCTCTCCATATTTCTGAATCCAATTAAATCTTTAGATGTGATTGTGCACTTGGCCATTTTAATCATTTTAAGGTATAGGATTGTGAGTCATTGAGTAGACTCACAAAGCTGTGCAGCCATACCACTGTCTAGTTCCAGAACTTTCCACCACCCCCATTCAGCAGCTACTCTCCTGTCTCCCTGCTTCCCAGGCCCTGATTGCCATTCTCTGCTTACCTTCTATGAATTTGCCTGTTCTGTACAGTTCGCTGAAGTGGCCTCATACGGTAGGCGGCCCTTTGTGACTGGCTTGATGAACAATTAAATAAATAGCTGTTTCTTCCTCCTCTCTCTTCCTGCCTGCCTGCTCACCTTCATTCCTGCCTGCACCTAAAAAACAAAACAAAACAAAACAAATCCAAGGTTTGAGATACAGGGCTGGGGTGAAAAAACAAGTTGGAACACATAAAATAAAGATGTTTCTTGTTTCTTCCTCTTCTTCCTTCCTTAAATGTTTCTGGGTGCTCCCTGTTGGAGCAGCGGTTAGGTCCATCGCCTCCAAAGTAGCTCAACCCACAAACCCCTGGGTTCCAGAGTCCTGGGTCCAGAGGGGCTTCCAGTGCGAATATCTAAGTGAAAATAAAAAACGAGATGCTTCTTTCTCCTTTCTCTTCCTGCCTGCCTGCTCCTCTTCATTCCTGCCTGCACCTGGCCTTTAAAACAAATGTTTCTTCCCTCTTCCCTCCTTTAAAAAGCAAAACTACTCTGACCCACAACCTGCACCCACCAGCCCAAGAGCCAGCCTGCCATCTTGAAGTCACACTTGGAGGTCATCAGATCACTGTCTCAGCTACCAGCCCAGGAGGTCAAACAACAGACCCTGTAACAATTGGTCCAAAGCAGCCAGGACTTGATACATAACTGACAGCTTCTCTTACTCCTGTGCCTCCTTCCAATTTAGGACTAAGTAGAGAAAGCCAGTGTGCACCCCATGCCTGCTTGCTCTGCCCACAGCCTCGGATGGACCCCCCCACCCCCCATGTCCACAGTAAAGCTTCCTCACCTCTCTGCCTGCGTTTGAGTCTCTAGCAAAGTGCGAGTGATTCGGGCTCCCTGGCTGTGCTGCAGGGCTGAAGAAGTAGCTTCTGTTTGCTCTCGTTATTTCCACAGCTTCCATGCCTCTGTCATTGTCCCCTGCCTGGACACAGGCGCACGATACATTCTCTGTCTTACCCCAGCATCCACTCTTTCCCTCACCTGCCCACACAGTGGCCCACTCACCACCTGAATATCTTCAGACCCCTGGGACTCCACGTGCCCGGAAACACCTGGTCCCCATCTTCCATCCTCTGTTTCTTCAGCCAGTATCCACCTCCCCGCCACTGCCCCACCTGCAGTGTGGGACTCAGCCCACCGGCTGCCTCCCATTCTCCCCAACCTATAATCAGCCAGGGAGTCCTGTCGATTTTACTCCAAATGCCAAGTGAATCCACTCCTTCCTCCTGCTCCCTTCCTGGGTCAGAGCTTCATTGCAGCAACAGCCCAGAACTGGTCCAACAGCCTCAGTCAGCCTCCGCCACAACAGCCAGGGGGCTCCCAGAGCATGATGACTCCAGGTCACCAGGAGATTAGAGGCTACTTAAGAGAAGAGACTCTCTGGAATCCCCCACCCCTGGTCCCCACACACTTTTCCAGTTCGGATTCCAGGACAGCCAACATTGTAAGCTTGAGCCTGTGCGGGCACTCTCTGCCCTCCCTGCAGGCACACCTCCCTCCCTCCCTGCCCCAGCCTGCTTGAAAACAGCCCCTCTTTTCCTAGCCTCAGCGAGTCACTGCCTCTGAAACCTCCTCTGGTGGCCACAAGCCCCTCAGGATATCTGATCACCTGGGTTCATTTCCCCGCCCCTCCCATTTTGTAAATTCCTGGAGGGCAGGATCTTCCTTTTTTTTTTTGTCATCTCAGAAACAAACAAAATGCCTGGCACTTGGCAGAGATCAAGATGTCAATATTGGTTAAAGAAATAAAAATATTTGCTAAGCAAAAGAGTAGCAGCAGGGCTGGATTACTCAACCGAGTTTAGGACTGGTAGCAAAACAGGGGGACCCACTCCCCCAAATAATTTGGAAAGATTTTAAGATTTGAGAGTTGTACAAAATCACTGAAGTTGTGATTGTGAGGAAATAAGAACTTTGCTGGATGGCACGCCCCTGTGGCTCAGCAGCTAAGGAGCAGGCCATGTAAAATCCAAGGAGTCAGATTTGGAGAACTGGGCTGGGGGTAAAAAAAAGAAAAGAAAGAAAGAAATTTAGTTTTGATGTGCCCTATGGCTCAGGGGGCTGAGATGGCTGGGGTGTGGACCATATAAAGGTGAAGGGGAGGGAGGGCCACAAAGTAAAGCAAATAAAAATTATTCTTCCCCTTCCTTGCCTCCCTCCCTCCCTCACCACTCCCTCCCTTCCTCTCTTTAAAAAAATGCAACAGATTTTTAAAAAAGAACTTGGCCATACTTGCACTCATTTTGCTCTCAGTTTATTTTTCTTATTATTCTTAATTTTATTAATAATTGACACATGAACTATACCTTTGAATAAATTTCAAGACTTGTAGACAGGAACATTACATAAAGTTTTATTAGCTCGTTCGCTGAACCCATGTAGAGAGTTCTTTTTCTTTTTTAGAAAACAGTTTTTTGAAGAGAGGAAGAAAGGGAAAGGAGGAGGAGGCATGTGCATTTAGTTAGTTATTTTGGTCCCCTCCCCCACACCCCTGTCCCATGGTTCTCAGTCACCTGATCCACAGGGCTCATTACAGACTAATTTCTTATTTCTTTCTTCCCTTGCAAAAACAAAATTTTTTTTTTTGTTTCAGGAAAAGTACAGGCAGGAATGAAGGTGAGTAGGCAGGCAGGCAGAGAGAGAAGGAAGAAGCACTTGATTTATTTTATTTAGTTGTTCAATTGGTTGATTCTCCCCGGCCCTGGGGCTTGAACCAGGAACCTTAGGATGTATGTGGACTATACCCGGTGGACTCAACCCCTAGGCACCAGGATGTGCTGCAAAAATCTTCACCTCTTCTGAGTGCACGTATGTTTTTTTATCTTGTGCTTACCTTTGTCTAACGTCCGTGACGCTCAGAGCTGAATTTGCTGCTGGTATGTCACGATCAAACAGCATCCCAGGGCATGCATTTCTGACTACACACTTCACAGATTATTACTATTATCTTTGTTAAATGTCAGGAACGCAGGTGAGCAGAGGAAGGAAAGCTGGAAGAGAGGAGGAAGAAACACTACTTGACTCAGCTGGTCATCTTGGTTATTCCTGCCAGCACCTCGGGCGGGGGTGTGCTGTGCCCGACCCCTTCAATACCGGGTGCATCTCAGACTTTTTTTTCAAAGGCGAATTCCTTTTTCAAAGGCAGGAATGAAGGCGAGTGGGCAGGCAGGAGGAAAGAGGAGGAAGAAGCGCTTCACTCAGTTTTATTTAGTCGTTCACATTGGTTGCTCCTCCCCGGGTCTGGGTCTTGAACCAGGACCCTTGGGAGGTCGTGGGACTGTTCCCAGGGTGTACAAGACCAGTAGGCCACCAGGGTGTGCCCAGATGATTACTTAACTATTATTTTTCTTTTTGACTTCTTTTTCTTTTTCAAGCTTAATGGTACTATGGTTTTTATTGTGTGTGTGTGTTTTTTAATTTAAGAGACTGTTTTTAGAGCAGCTGTACAGAAATAGCAGATTTACAGAAAAACTGAGCGGAAAGCACAGGGAGTTCTTATATTCTACTCTCTCCTCTTTCCCGATTATTAACCGCTTGCCCTGGTGCGGTACATGCTGCCACTGACGTCCGAGAGTTGCTGCGCTGTTATTAACTGGAGCTCATAATCACACAAGGATTCATTCTTCATGACGTCTGTTCGATGGGCTTTAACAAACGCATATGTATCTGCATGTGTCCACCATCTCCGCGTCATACAGAAGAGTTTCATTGCCCCACTTCCCAGGGCTTCATCTACTCCCCACCGCGCCCTCACCTCGCTGGGTGGCGTTTCTGTTTGAAGAAACGAACGACAAAGGGCAGAGAGGATGATTTTCGCCTGTCATCTCACGGAAACGTCCACGCAGCCCTGAAGTGTGACTACAAGACCCAGGGAGCACTGACAGACCTCCCATAGGTCTGGGGCTCACCGTTGCTCTGCATTGTTTATTTCTTGGGGTTTATTTTATTTCTTGTTTTCTGGTTTTTGGAACCACTTGAAAGTAAGCTGCAGACACTGTGGACAACTGATCGCCAAATCCATCAGCATGCATCCTGTCGGAAGGGGGTCTCCGTCCCACCATTACAATAAGGCTGCACTACCACCTGCTTTCTGTGCACATTCAAATTCCCTCAGCTGTCTTCGGAAGGTCTTTAATGATGCCTTCATTTTCTCAAACCAGGGTGCCCTTCAAATTCTGTTGGGCATTTGTCCCTGCATCTTTAGTCTCCATTCAGAATAGTCCTCTCACCTCTTTGCAGATACTGACTTAAAAAAAAATTATGTTGGCACGTCCCGGTGGAGGAGCGGGTTGGGTCCGCTGCCTCTGGCTCGGCATAGTCCACGAACATCCCAAGATCAGGCTTCTGTCCTGGGGCCTGGGGTGAACAGTCCAAAAGAACAACTGAAAAAACAAAAACAAAAAACAAAACAATCCTCTTCTCTCTTTCTGCCCGTTTGTCTACTGACCTTCATTGCTGCCTATACCTTTCCTTTGAAGAAAATAAGTATGCATGCCCTTGTGAAGTAGAAGTTAGATCTGCTGCCTCCAGGCCTGTGTAGACCACATACATCCCAAGGACCCAGGTTTGAGACCCAGGGCCGGGTGGGGCAGGGAACCAAGATGAACAACTAAGAACAATAAGAACGCTTCTTCCTCCTCTCTCTTCCTGTCTTCCTGCCTCGACTCTTCTTCATCCCTGCCTGCACCCGTCCTTACAAATTTGTTAGCCTCTTAGCCATTTCTAAGTGAACAGCTCAGCAGTGCTCAGTATCTCCACATTGCTGTACCGTTATCACCACCGTCCAGCCCCAAACCCTTCTCATCCTGCAGAGCTACAACTCTGGCCATTCAGCATTAACTGGCCCGTTCTCTCCTCCCAGCCCTGGCAAACCACCAATCTAGTTTCTGAATGACTTCCACTTTTTTTTTTTAAGGGAATGAAGGTGAGTAGGCAGGCAGGCAGGAAGATAGAGGAGGAAGTCTATATTTATTTTTATTTTAGTTGTTCATCTTGGTGGTTCCCCACCCCTGGCCCAGGATGCAAACCCTGGTTCTTAGGATGTATGTGGACTGCACTAGGCTGGAGATGGCATACCCAACAGCCACTCCACCAGGGTATGCCCGACTTTTTTTTTTTTAACATAAAAATGCTATGCCAATTTAACATTTAATGCATACATCTTCTTGAATTTGCAGTTAAGTTTATTCCTGTGAAACAGCCAAACACTTAACCATCACTTTGTTGTTTTTTAACAAAAGGATGCAAGAAGAAGCTTTTTTTTTTTTTTCCTTTCAATTGTTTATTTTAGTTTTTCACCCAGGCCTGGCCCAGGTCCTTGGGTTTTACACGGTCCGCATGCCAGTGTCTCAGCCGCATCAGTCACATGGCGTGCCCCTGTATTACCTTTCAACACTTCACTCGCCCTCTTTTTTTAAAGATCTTTTCAGGACAGGTGCAGGCAGGAATGAAGGTGAGCAGGCAGGCAGACGGGAAGAGGGAGGAGGAAGAAGCATCTTTATTTTATTTAGCTGTTCACACTGGTTTCTTAGGCAAGCCACCCTACCCCAACCCCCAACCTGGGGCTGGAATCCAGGGGTGCATGGCCAGTGCTCCTTCAGAGGTGATTGAAAAAATAGCTGCTCCACCAGGGTGTGCTGATTCTCCCTCCTTAAAAAAAATATTGTTTTAAAGAGAGGAAGGAAGGAAGGAAGGAAAGGAGAAGGGGAAGGGAGGAAGAAGGGAAAAAGGGAAGAAGGAAGGAGGGACGGAAGGAAAGAGGGAGGGAGGAATGGAGGGCTTCTGTGTACTAACCATGATCTTTCTGAAATGAATGACATTGCTTTTAAAAGACTCAGGCTGGTTGTCTTGAATGAACACTTTCTGAATTTGTCTGATTCTTCCTCCTGGTGCTAATGCCTCCCCTATCTTTCCAGCAGTCTGAAAGTCAGTTTTAGAGACCTGACTGGATTCAGCCTAACTGGGTCAAGCATACTTCAAGGTGATAAGACCCCAGAGTACCACATCGAGAAGACAACATTATATGCTAGAACATTTAAGGCTTCTGAATCCAGCCTTGGGTTAACTGAAATCTCTGCCCCTCCAGCCCCACCGGAGGGGTCTCCATAGGAGGTTTCTCTGGCTGGCTGTGTTTCTTAGCTGTCTCCAGCAAACCTCAAGCTGGTTTTCTTCCAGTCCCTGTGTCCTGCCTTCCAAACCAACACTGATCTTTAGCATCCAAAGATGGGAAGGAAATATTCAATTAAATGAGCTGTAGCCCTCCCTACCCCCATCCCCCATCTAGAAGACTGCTTTAATCTCAAGATGTGTTTCATCCTTTCCATTTTGATCCCTAAATGGATATGAATTTTTTTGCTTTGATTTTATCTTCCGGGTACATTTTCTGTCTGAAGGAGTGAACGTAGACAATTTCAGAGAAGTTCAAAGAATCCTCTTTAGATAAGGCTCCTGTTTGCACCATTATCCCTGGTTCATGCATCAGCCCCACGTGGGCTTAGATTCTATGCAGAAGGAAAGACAAATGGAAAGCACTCAGGTATCTCTGTAGAAGTTTGCAAAGGTTGGAAGGGGGACTTAGCCTAATGATGATAAAAATAGCCACTATTAATAGGACCCTGCCACCTGCCTGGTTGCCTGGGGCTTGTTCCAGCACCAGCTCTGGATTCCCTGACACCAGCTGGGCCCAACAATTGAATTCAATTCAACACTCCCTGGAGTTAGTCATGTCCCACACGTTGAAGGACTTACTCTCTCATTGCTGTCCCCCCTCCAGATGCCACTCACAGTCCTGGGCCACCCCTACTTGTGACCGACTGGCTATCCACTTGGGGGGTGTCTCACCCCTCCCTCCTGTTGTCTGACAATCTTCTAGAATGACTCAGTGAGCTTAGGAACACGCTTCACTCGTACTTACCAATTCATTGTAAAGGATGAAACTCAAGAATAAAACTCAAGAATAGCCAAATGGAAGAGACACACAATCAAGGCATGCCAGCGGGGCAGCGCAGAACTTCGTATTCTGCAGGTGTGGCTACCTTTGTGGGCTCCCCAATGAGACATCCTTGGTCAAGAATTATTTTTTCTTTTTTTAAAGTTAAGTTGCAGCTAGGAATGAAGAATGCGTGTTGGCAGACAGTCAGGAAGAGAGAAGAAGAATTATCATTTATTTAGTTGTTCATCCTGGTTGTTCCCCCAGCCCTGAGACATGAGCCCAGGTTCTTGGGATGTATGTGGACTGCGCTTGATTGAAGGTGGTGGACCTAACCACTACTCCACCGGGGGCGCTGGCTTCAGCTCTAAACAGCAGCACATTGTGGGCTCAACATAGGCATTTGTGAGGAGACACCAACATTCAGTCATAACATCTATAATAACATGAGAAACCTTCACCATGATTTAAAAAAAAAAGGCCCACTAGAGGCTAACCTAGACCTTTTTCATAAAGTTTCCCACCACCTCAAATCAAACTCACACCACAGACATGGTAAAACTATTTGGACAAGCAGCAGCGTGAGAAGTTCACGCTCTGAGGCCGGGGCAAGAGGCGGAATAGGAGTGGATGCAATTTCCCGGGACTGGGACTCAGAAGTGAGTTCAAGGGTGCTCGTTAAATGACATTATTGATGAATCAAGAACTAGGTGAAGAAATGGATGAGACCAAAGAGAAATGCAGGAGCAGTAGACGCAGTATGACATACGATGACTGGTCCAGTTCTGGGCACCTGAGATATTTAAGAAGGGGCAGGGGATTTTCCGTCCTCTGGGATGTCCTACTTTCTCTTCTGAAGCTTAAACCACAAAGATGTAAGACTTGGAGCGTCCAGAGAAACCTCAGTGCTCTCACCGTCGGAATAACTATGATGATCATATGCTGGTTTAGCGGCCGGGTTTGGGAGTTTACAGATTCGGGTTGATTTCAGTTCCGATGACCCCTTCTAGCTGTGTGACTGACAGAGCAGTCCTGTCTCCCCATCTGCAAAACGGGACTAGTCTGCTAATATCAGCAGCTCAGTCAAGTATCTTGAAGAACAGTCACGATCAGACTTACCTGAAACAGAGTCCTGGGTACTTCTGGAAGCTCCATAAGTGACGACGAAACGACTGTTGGAATGGTCTCAATCTCACAGCTGCTAAGGGGAGGAAACAGGATTCGAAGTCAGACATTTAGATTCTAGGACCTCCCACACCACCAGGCTGACCCTCCAAAGTGCCCTGGAAAGTATTGCTGTAATGGTTAATTTTTTGTGTCAACCTGGATGAGCCACAGTGCTCAGCTAGTTGGCCAAACATTATTCTGGAAGTTTCTGTGAAGGTGTTTTTGGATGAAATGTCCATGTATCTCAGTGGACTGTGAATAAAGCAGATAGTCCTCCAGCATATGGGTGAGCTTTATTTAATCAGTTGGAGACCTTAACAGAACAAAGACTGACTGCCCTCCAGCAAGACAGAATTCTGCCAGATTGCCTTTAATCTTGAACTGCAGCTCTTCTCTGAGCCTCCAGTCATCCCTCCTTAAAAATCTCCCTCTCCCTCCCTCCCTCTCTCTCTCCCTCCCCTTCCTCTCTCCCTTTCTCTCTCCCCTTCCTCCCTCTCTCTCTCCCGTCCCTCCCTCCCTTCCTCTCTCTCTCTCTCTCTCCCTTCCCCTCTCTCTCTCTCCTTTCCCTCTCTCTCTCTTTCTCTCTCTCTCTCATGTGTGGATATACACATCATGTTGATCACATTGGTTCTCTTTCTTTGGAGAACACTGACCAGTGGAGGGGTCATGCCTGTGTGGTCTGGATTCCCCACTTACAGGAAGAACAATGATGCTGTTCAGTGGCTTCCCCTGGCACTTAGAAAAGGACTCAGTCTCAGACACTTGCTTCCAGGTGTGCGCCCGTGACCCATGCACACCAGCTCCCTTTGCTCTCTGCGTGCCAACCACACTGGCCTGTCAGTTTCCAGAAAAGGCTGAGCTCCTTACTGCCACCAGGTTCTGTCACTCGTTAGTGTCTCTGTCTCGCATCCTTTCCTGGGCCAGCCCCATCTTGCCACCTTCACGTCTATTCTCTGTTCTCTGTGCATTTTCTGCAGAGCGTGTCCACAGCGGGCCATTCCATCTTTCTTGGTTCAGAGGGAATGTCTGTGGCTCCCACTAGACAGTCTTCTTCATGGAGGAGGAACCGTATCAACTGAATTCACCCGGTTTGCAGAATGGGGGCCTGCACTGGTGGGATTCAAGTAAGGTTTGTGAAAGGAAGGAAGGAGTGAATGAATGAATGAATGACTTAGAGGTGGAAGCATCTAGTGTGGCGAAACCCACAAAGATGACCCTTGCTCTGGTGGGCAGAGGGAACCTGGGGGGGTGGGGTTTGAGGTTCTAAAGAAGAAGCCATTCCAGCACCCCTGGCCCTGACTCTTGGGGGTCAGCAGAGTGATGAAGTGGCAGAGGTCATGGTTCTTGGCTGCGTCCTTGGAGTCAGCTGAGCACAAGGTGGCAATTAGGAGCCCAGGCGAGCATGGCTGCTGAGGACAAAAAGCGATCACCTGTGTCCGTGTTTTTTTTAGAGGACGGAAGCAGGCAGGAATGAAGGCAAACAGACAGCAGGTGGGGAGAAAGAGAGAGGAGGAAGAAGCACTTTATTTACTGCGTTGTTCATTTTCCGTCATTGCCCGGGCTGTGTAATCAGGTCCTCCAGCATTGGATTAACACCTGATCCAACAGGACTTGCAAACGGCACCTGTCATTTCTCCTTGTGTCCCACTGGCCACAACTTAGTCCATGACTCTACTTAGCTGGAAGAGGATTGGGAAATATTGTCCTTAACTGGGCAGTCATATTTGTAGCTAAAACTCAAATTTTTAAGTCCGGAACAGGGATTGACACATTTCTAAAAAGGGCAGATAGTAAATTGTTTAGCCTTTGTGGGTAGTATGGTCTCTATCGCAGTTATTTAACTTGATTGTTCAGCACAAAAGCAGTCACAGACAATTCGTACAAAACAGGTTTGGGACTGTTTGGCTTTCAGGTCATAGTTTTTCCCAGACCAGTAGTCGGCATGCTGGATGCTTATTAACTGTTAATAATGATCATTTTCCTGGAAGACCTTGTTGATATGATCCCACACTGCCCAATGAAACACAGGAAGTTAGCTGGAAAGATTTTTTCCCTTCTCTCAAATGATAATAGAGCCCTACCATGAAAAGCAGCTCTTTCCTCCTATCTGCTTTGGATGAGGTGACGTGAGGCTGTGATGCTTGGAGCTGTGGCAGCTATTCTACCACCAAGAGGCAAAGACCACCCTGGCACTAACAATGTTGATTTGCAGAATTAACCAGCCTTGAATGTCCCACCTCTTGATTTTTTGTTATGAGGGGAAAAAAAAAACCCAAAAAACTATAGTTTTTAAAAAGTAATTAATTAGTTTTTATTTTTAAAGGAAAGGTGAGACGAGGAGGAAGAGAGAGGAGGAAGAAGCATCTTTGTTTTTATTTTTATTTAGTTGTATACACTGCTGTTTCCCCCCAGGTTCAGGACTTGAACCCAGGGGTATGTGGCCTGCTCCTTTGGAGGAGGTTGACCTAACCGCTGCTCCACCAGGGTGCACCCCTAGAGCTTTAAGCACCTTACTTGCAGCCAAATGCCACCCAGCTGATAAAGGGGATCCCCTACATCCAATCTCATTTAATAGCTACTCAGCCCTTTGAGTCAGCCGTTCATTCACTCAGGCAACAAATCTCTACTGAGGGTGTGCCTTTGTGGTTCAAGTGACTGAGATGAAAAGCAAACAAATTCCACAAAAATCTACTGAGTGCTAAGTGAGGTGACCTCTGCTTTACAGAGAGCATATTCATTGGGGCGGGGGCTGTTGTCACAAATTCTAAAATTCTAGAAGGACGGAAATGCCTTCTCTCACAGTTCTGGAGGCTCCAGGCCTCCCACATCAAGACAGTCATCCTCTGAGAGCTGAGAGGAGAAAGCATCTGTGCTTCTTCCAGCTCTGGTGGCTCCAGGTGCTCCGTAGCTCGAGGCCTCGCTCCTCCATCTGGACCTCCAGCTTCTGAGTCTGGACCTCCTCTCTGAGTCTGCCTCCGCTCATCTGTCTTCTAGGGACACTTGTTATTAAATTTAGGGCTCACCTGGATCATTCAGGATGATCTTTTAAAATTCTCAACCACAATCTGCAAAGACTTTCCAATTAAGACCTCATTCCCAGGTCTGCGGGGGTGTAGGACATGGACACAGATTTTGGGGGTCACCATTCAAGCCATTACAGACTCAAAAGGAGATTGGGTGGCCTGACTATGTTTCTCTAGTCCTTGACCAGTGGACAATGGCGTGTTTCCATCTTTTGGTGACTGTGGAAGGGTAGGTAGGGGTTTGGGTCATTTCCTTGGTGCCTAGAGCTGAAGGATGACGGGTGGGTCAGCTGTCACTCATTTCTACGTCTGTCCCTCCCTTCTTCCCAGGTCAGAGCAGACATTAAAAAGAGGCTGGCGGATCTGAGATTCAAAGAATAAATGACCCCAGAGGAAGGAACCGTGAAAGACACTGACGGGAGAGGGCCCCAACTGGAGAAAAGCTTTCCTTTTTCTGCCTTTCGAAGGAGGGAGGTTATTTGTCAGCTGACAGCAAAGGCAAAGGGACACATGAAGATGTTGGAAGATTCATGGTACAACAGAAGGAGGCAGAGAAAGCAGATCCTACCTAGTGAGGTGAGCTCCAGGGACTAGTCATTGCAATCCAATTACTTCCCCACAAAGGACTTCATTAAATTGCGGAAATTACCAGGAGCCTATTGCAAGGGGGAAAAAAAAATAGAAAGGTCGGAGGGAGTAATTTCTCTTTAATTGTTAATGCTATTTGGAAGAAATTAAATTGTAATTATGTCCATTTACTTATGAGGAGCTCGAGTGTGAATACCCTGTGGGGACCTCTATGAGCCTTTTGAAAATAAGATGAATTTTTTTCTTCCAGATGGTTCCCTGGGGACCGCCAGGGTCCAATGCAAATTTGGCTACTTTGGCGCGCCCTCTGGTGGCCATATCTGGAAGGTGCAACAGTTGTCCTCCGTTCCTCATCAAAGATGAGAACCCGGCAATTTCAGCCGCACGGGGTGGACCTGCAAGTTAATTCACGCTTAAACCTGGAAATGTCTTGGCACGTGCTGCTTAGGGGTGCAGAAAAGACGGTCTAGGTCAACTGACTTTAAAATGTGTCATTATCAAGTTAATTATGATTATGGTCATCATTTCAAACGTGAAAAGTCCGTTTCCCAGATCACTTTCTCACATTCCAGCTGGCATTACTGGTGTATTTCAGAAAATTCCAGACTTCTACGCATATACAAACATGTCAAGCTTGTCACCATTCACCCTTCTCCCCCCATAGTAGGGTCACATTATATAGACTGCTTGGCACTCGGCTTTCTTCTCACCCCTTTTCTTAAGAGCATGTGCTGGAGAGAATCCCGGGTAACACATACAGCTCGTTCCATGTTTTCTTAATGGCCGCATCATCCTGCGTGTCATGGATACACTGTAACTGATTAGCACCCTGTATATGGACACATAGTTTCCATCCCCCTCCCTCTCCCCACTCCTGCCCCTCCCCTTGCCCCTCCTCCCTTTCTTCCTCCTCCCCTCCCCTCTTCCTCTCCCTCCTCCTCTCCCTCCTATCTCCCAGCCCCACCCCACCCCTGTGAAGGAAATAAGCATCCACTGGACAATAAGCCTCAGGAAATAAACCTCCACTGCACAGTGAGGAGGAAATAAGCCTCCACTGAACAATAAGCCTCCACTGAACTTACTGTCTTACTAGCCCAGGTGAGCCCCAAGCAATAAATCTACGTAAGCAAAACATCTACATCACACGATGAACAGAAACCAGTAATGGAAAAATTCCAGAGACCCACCTCCGCGCCTGACTCTAGCCCACCTGGCAACCCTGCCTATAAAATCTGTGATTTACTCCTGTTCAGGGTGCCAGTCTTTAGAGATCACTCCACTGATGCCCACGGCATCAATAAAAAATAATAAAATCCTTTCAGCTTTTCTGAGTGTGTGAAGCCTGTTGCTTTCCACTGGCCTAACCCGTTTTGCGGTGACACCTCCCCCTCCCCTCCCCCTCCCCCCCTCCCGTCCCCTACCCCTCCTCCTCG
>RJWH01003082.1:0-16644 GCA_004363575.1 Solenodon paradoxus
AGTGGGCAAGGGTCGAGTCTTAGATTTAATGGAAGAAACTGTAGGGATGATTATAAAGAGGGGAAATATTACCTTTCCTTTCTGTACTCCTTTTAGACACTCTCATTTATGCTTCTCTTTTTGAACTAAGAAAGCAATCAATATTATTCATTGATTTACTTTAGTGCATATACCCTTAGGCACTGGAAAGCAAGTAAAAGAAGCAGAAGACACACATTCAATCATAAAAGAACTCAGTTTAGCTATATAGTCTTTTTCCTGAGCTGTTGTACAGAAACCTAAAAGATGAAGGAAAGATATGACTGAAAAGTACCCCCATTGGAAGCTTTACTAGTCAAATCTAGGCAAAATTATTAAATTAAGAGTTATCCTGTGTCCTAGTTGCTCTATGTAAATCATTCCATGGTCTTTTTCAGGTGATGGGCACCAGTTGCTTTCTCCCTAAGCTCAAAATTCAGAAACATTATTCATTCTCATTCACATTCAAATGAAAGCTACTGAGAATAGTTTACAAAGTTTCACTGGATGTGTGTATATATGAATATATTATCTTTGATAGAATAAAAACTTTATAAAATATCACTTTGATGGTTTGATTTTAAATAACAGTCATTAGGTAGAAGTGGTAGTAGGACATCTGACAGAATAGGAAAACTTTCCTAGGGATTTTGAGTCCAGATCACATAGCTTACTAGCTCTGTCTAAATATAATGCCCACTTTAGTAAACTTGCTATTTAATTGGTTTTAGTTTCTATAAAAATGATTAGTTCTGCCATTTCATGTTGAAATTTCAAGACTCAAGGTAAGCAGCTGTCCCCTTCATAGTTTCTGAAGATCAATAAGCAAAGGGGATTGGTATGCAATCAAATAAGCTGAACTGAGATTACAATTATAGGTCACATTGAGTTTATAATATCTCCCTGGGGAAAAGTAAAGCAAAGAGCAATTATCAAGAAATATCTTAAATAAGGATTTATGCCTTTATTAATGTCCTCATTCTTTCAGTTCAATAAGAAGCTGCATGCATATAGACTTAGCTGACTCATTGGTTGTTACTTTTATCTTAAAGGTCTCTTGGTCTAAATGTATCACAGTAAAAAATGTTTAGCAAGTAGTAAACTAGTAAAATTGGTAATAGAGAAGCAGCATCAAGGTTTAATCCATTTGACCTATCTTCATGCTTGGCCTGTAGCCTGTATTTCTCTTTTCTCTGTGAGAGGTGAGAACAGTTTCTCTGACTTGGAAGAGAATAAAATGAAAGAATGTATTGATGATGTACTCTTACACTTGAGCACCGAGAGAAAATTCTGTGCCAAATTTCTTTCCTCAAGGCAGCAAGGAAGAGAAACTTTATTTTGTGTAAAACTTGCATAAACCAGTATGGCTGAAACTTCACTAAGTGAGAACTGGCATGGATAGTTAGATCTGTCTGGGACTATGCATTTCCCAGCTAAGAAATTTAACCATCTTGACTTGTTATATTTGGAGTAATTTCTTCAATGACAAAAAGTTTTATACAAGTTAGACTATATGGCCTCAGAGAAGGAAAATTATAATGCAAGGGTAAAAGCCTATTAGAACTCAAGTATTTAAACTTGTCTATTTAGCAGAAATAAAGCTAAGCGGAAATCTTTCCTATAATTTGTAATCACTTCCTTGAAGTGAAATGTGTGTTTAGGGGCAAAACTGAAGAAAGATTACTGTCAAGAATGTTTATAAAGAAGGTACCACCACTCCTTCCTCAACTACCTTCAACTGAAAAAAAAATGACACTTTGACTTTTCTACTGAGACTGTCTCATTCACTACTGATAGAGTAGGAATATTAAAATTTTTGTCTCTCAAGCAAGTCAAATTCTGAGTTCTCATGTCAATGTCAAATTCTGTCAGCTGTTCAATGACCAAATATCTTATTCCCAGAAATATATGGAAGCCCCAAGGAATGATCGAGCCATTATATTTAAGTGAAAAGGATTTTCTTGACCATTTCCTTATAATCCAATCTTAGACACTGTGGAGAATGCAAAATTATATGGCATGGTCTTTCATCTCAGAGATTTTATGAAGACCACACCTGAACATATTGAAGGTCAGGGGCCAGTGACTTAAGTTCTTTGTGGCTGTCAGCAGAGGTAAGCTATAGTGAGTTCAGACAGGCTTAAAGCACAGGTTCAAAATAAAGGAAGAATGGGGAATAACAGAAGACCTGGCAGAGTATGAAAAGACAAAGGAAAGATTGCATAAGGCTGAAGAAGAAAGAAAAGAGGACAAAAGATGGTGGGGGGTGCAGGAAAGTGATGCACAAATATTAGGAAAAGGGCAGATTGCTTTGGGGGCCTAAATGGTAGGCTGTTTCCCTTATTTAATTAATATCCACATCAATTTTAAAATTGCTAATCCAAAAGCCAGGATCCACTAGGAAATTCGCTGTGGTTTTGTGCTGAAGGTAGCTGAAGGAAGGAAATGAGACAGGAATCACTTCATCTGACTCTCACAGTGTCAAGGCCTTGAAAGTTCCTAACTTTACCTTGAGAGTGAATCCTCCCTTCTCATTGCACGGAACATTGCAATTTTATTGTGATGGATAATTTTACCACTTAGAGGGAGGCTAAATTTCTAGTCAGTAGGTGATTGGGCTACTATATTGTTTGAATTTGTTTATTTATTCATTCCTGAAATTGGAATTTGGATGCTGGAGGAAGAGGGCACTGTTTTCTGAGGAAATCCGAGATCATGTCAAGGCAGTTTGCCCTCACAATCACTCTCAATTTGCTGTGAAGAAGGACCAAACAGGATGATGGATAGTTGGGGTGTTCATAGTTGTTGAACATGTCTAAATTTTCAGCAATTAAGGCTATCCAGCTTTAAACCTGTGACTGGACTATACATTTCCCCAGATGTACCAGAAGCACTGACTAAATCTGTCTTCACCCTTCTGGCATCTCTTCTTTGCCTGAACACTTCCCCTCAGATACAAATTAGCTCTCTTTAAAAAGATGGGCACATTTTAAATTATAGTTATGGAATGCACTCTTCTTTCCCTATTATCACAATTTAGTTTTTGTAGAAAAAGGGATATGTAAGTTCCTTAGGCTGCTTTTCCAGAGATACCCATTTCCTTTACAGAATTATTACACTGTAACTGGAACAGATCTCTGCAATTTCCAATCTTCAATTTCAGATGATGCAGGCAAGAGTCACTGGTTATATAATCACAGAAACTCAGCCAGAGGGAACTAGAGACCATTCAGTTATCTTCACCACTTAAGAAGTGAGGAAATCAAAACTCAGAAGAAATGGGACTTGCCCACATTCACATAGCAGTTTATGGTAGAACTAGGTCCTTGGAGTTAGACAGGAGTGAATAAACAGGATCATAAGAAATTCAGTACTTAATATCTGTTTTTCTTGCTTAGGTCATTTATTCCTCTAATTTATTTCACCTTTCAGTTTATAGGCACTTAATTAACTTAATGCTTATTTTCCTGAGTTGTCTTTTTTTTTTGCTTTTTTCCCTGAACCCAAAGGAATAATCAGTTTTCCATTTTGGTTAAAATGTTTAAAGACAACTGTTGACTTCTGTATAATGTTTTGTCCTCCACAGTGTCTTTCACACTTCTTGCACATACACTCATTTGATAAAATGTGAGGAAGCAGCACAGTTTTCTCTGAAAAAGAGCAAAATAAAAGAGCTCTGAATTTGATTCCAGGAAGACTCAGTTTACATCTGACCACTGATGTTTACTAGGTATGTGGCCCTAAGGGGTGCTATGTTGGAGTCTCATTTCTGCATCTATTAATTGGAACGAATAATGGTATTCACCCATGGGTTGGTTGTGATAATTAAAGTAATTCATATAGAGTATCTGGCTAAGTGCCTGCCCTACTAAGTATTCAATAAATGATAGTTATTCATATTACTTAATGAAAGGAAGACTGAATACTTGAAAGTGAAAGAGGTCTACTCTTCAACAAGATGGTCAGAAAAGAGTTAAAACAGGGTCAAGAGGAGAAATTGAGAAGCTCCATAGCGCCCCCTTAAGTTGAATTTGGATTGCTTTTTTGCTTTACATTGGTTTAAAGCAAATCCCTAGAATATCCTGAAATTGTCAGAGATAAAAGGGAACTTTGAGATCACTTTAATCAAAACCTTTATCGCATAGAGTTGGAAAGTGAGATTTTCCTATGGCATTAACCCTAATCAGAAAGGGTGAAGTAGAACCAAGTCTGAAGTAGAACCATACTTTGAGTTTTTAAGGGTTATTTTAGAACATATTTCACTATAATGCTGACTTCCATAAGGCATATCTGATATTAAACATTAGCACCAAAACTTATTCTAAAGACACAATATATGATTTGAGTATTATGTAGCATTTTGGATTAGTCATGTCTCTGCTCCTCTTTATCATGAATAATCAAATGGATGATAACATACATTAAAGCATAAATATGAAGGAGGCAAACCATTGAAAAACTATGGATTATGTATATGATGTGTGTGTTTGTGTATGTGTATCAGGTCTTCCTATGCTTTCAGTGAACAGGAAAAATGAAAAAAAGTAAGAAAAATGGAAGACAGAAAGCTAGTTTAGCAAGTGAAAATCACACGACTATGGCAAACTGGGCTTTTATGGTATGAGAGACAGAGCAGCATCTTAGAGAATTATTGATTTTCTTTGAGGAAAAGGAATCTATAGTGGAAACTGAATGGGAAAAATGTGACTTGTTAGCGCCAGCCTTTTTCTGTGAAGTAGCTAATCTCATTTTCTCTTTCCTTTCCATGACATTGAAAACTGTCATATGAAAACTAGTGCCATTTCAAAGGAATGGAGAAAAAAAAAAGAATCCAGCAGTGGGCTGAAGGCATCCTAAAACAAGATTCAAGAAATATGTTTTAAATTGGCCAGTTCAGGATCAAGGAGTCCTGGCAATGGAGAACCTATGGCTTTTAGGCACTGGTCAGTCTTATCAAGGCCTGGAACATTTCCTCCAACACAGGAAAAAAATTGAAATAGAAAATTAGAAATTATTTAGATCATAACCTTCCATGATATTTGATTGTAATCCTTCACTCTTCTTTGAGACATTTTATAACTCTGTAAATTATAGAAATCTGATAGCAATGAAAAACAATTCTTGTGCATAGACATGTAACATTCTATTCAGTGGATGTCCACTGGTTCCCATTCCCCAAACCCACACATACTCATTTTGAAAGAGACCAGTTTGCCTCCATTTGCTCATTTATTTCAATATTTCTGATTTATATGTCCTTTTAAAAATTCTCTTATGAATTGTTTGTGTAACACCTTACCAGTTTCCTAATTAATGAATTAAACCAACTATTTAACATTTGTTCATTTCTGTATCTGTTTAAGTCATGATTTTACATTTTTTTAGTAAAAATGTTTTTCACAGCAGCCATGCTAAGGATATAAAAGTCCTATGTCTCTTGGGTATCTAGATAATAAGTGCAGCAGATAGCAGATTTTGAAAGTTAAGAAACCTAATAATTCAGACTCTTCAGATGTATTTATTGGCAAGTTGTGATTTCGTGTTTGGTGGATTAATCTTTGTTGAGCTAGAGTAAGCAAACTGGGTGTTTTCATTTTTGAAATGGGCAGCAAGACCAATGCACCGTGGCATCAAAGCAGCTCCCCTAGGATAGCTTGCAAGCCTATTTGCAAAAGGAGGAAAAGGTACAGTCAGCATCCAGAAAATGCTCCTCCCACCCCACTCCATACTCATCATCCCCAACACACAAGCTCCAGCAAAATAAAGGAATTCTGCTGACACAGTCTCGCCTGAACAGAGAAAGTAAACTTTCACTGATTCTGTACTCAATGATTTCAGCAACTTAGGTGCCATTCCTGAACCTGCCATATGTAGAATGGCTGAGGAGAGCTGACACTGTGAAGCCAGCTAGTTTCCTTAATTATGGGATTCTAGGATGCATGCTCAGCACACACCTTTGGGTCTGTTCACACCCAAGCCACAAAATGATGTGATAAAACTTGTCTCGGGGCTCAGGTATAGATCTGATTACAAATGGTGATCAGCAGGACTTCATCTGATCAAAAGAACAACTTTCTGACTCTCGAATGGTTTTAAGTAGTAAAATAAATTCTTAAGGAATGGAAAGAAAACATCATTTGATAGGACTACGGGGTAACTGGATATGAGTTGACAAGGCAAGGCAGAGAATAATTTCAGTAACCATAGTACACATTCAATTCCTAGACTTCCATCCACATTTTATAGCTTAAAGCAGTGTTGCCTAACAGAATACTGCATGTGGGTTTACAAAATATTGTGTATCTCCTCTTTGTCTATGTGGTTGCTGCGGGGAATTAGGTTAGTCACTTAGTTTCTCGGTAATTTTTATTTTTCACTTGTAAACTAGAACTTTAAGATAAAATGGATGTTTATTTTGAATTGGAAATAAATTTCATCATCTGAAAAGAGGTTCATGAGAATATGTTTAAATATAAGTCATTATGGATGACATGACAATATGTTGTTTTTAAATTTAAATAAAACAATATCAGTCTGACCCAAATTACAGTCATAAGATTTTCTAAAAGGCTATGTAAACACTTACTAAAAAGGAAACCATTTAAAAGTACAGGCCTGGCGTGCTCTTCAATTCGATTCCATTAAAAACAGTGGATAAATATAAAGGCAGTTTCTAAGCTGACTTTAAAAATATTTCCTTCTTATTATTACTTTATGTTTTCTGGTCACTAGTCCTGCAGATTAATGGGTCAAACCTCAGACCTACTGAAGGAGAATATCTGGTAAAAGGGGGAGCATAAATCTGCAATCCATACAATTTCTTCAAGTGTTTCTGATGTACGCTTAAGTTTGAGAAGAAAAATTTAGAAGACCAGAGTGATATTAAGTACAAGTAGAGTATAATATCTCAATGGATTTTTAAAAAGTTTTATTTCTTTTGTTTGTATAAGTAGATTCATTTTAGGATATCTCAGTCTGTATTTCATACCTACCCACCACTGGAATTCTATGTCCTTTACCACATCTTTGTTTCCTTCTTCCTTCCTTTTACTTTCTCAACCTCTGGCAACTACAATCTTGCTTCCAGTGAATTTTGTTGGGGTTTGTCTGTTTGTTTTGTTTCTGTATAGTCCACATATGAATGAAAGGATTCTGCACTTCTCTTTTTCTTTTTGACTTATTCAGCTTAAAAGGACCCGCTCCAGCTCCATTCAGATTGTTGCAAAGGACACTACTTTGTCTTTATTACCATCTGCATAGAATTCCACTGTCCACAGCTTATTTATCCAGTCATCTGTTGACAGGCATGTAGGTTATTTCCATGTCTTGGTTATTTTGAACTGTGCTGCTATGAACACTGGGGTGCAGATTTATTTTTTGGTTAGAGATTTTGTATCCTCTGGGTATATGCCCAGGAGTGGGATTGGAGGATCAAATGGTAGCTCTATTTTTACTTTCTGAGGAATTTTCATACTGTTTTCCAAAGAGTGTGTACTAATATATATTCTGGCAAATAATGTAGATGGGGCCCTTTTTTCTTCACACTCTTTCCAACATTTCTTTTCTCCAGTCTTTTTTATACAGGTCATTTTCTCTGATGCGAGGTGATATCTCATCATTGTGGTCTTTTTCTGAATTTCTCTGATAGTGAGTAATATAGAACATTTCTTCATGTGTTGGTGGGTCATCTATGTATCTTCTATAGACAGATGCCATTCAGTTGTTCTATCTTTTGAGTTGGTCCTTTCTATTTTTGTTCTTGAGGTGAATGAGCTCTTTATATATTTTGGGGGTTAAGCTCTTTATTTGATGTATGTTGTGTGAGTATCTTCTCCAATTCCATGGGTTGCCTTTTTGTAATAATGGTGGTTTCTTTTGCTGTGCAGAAGCTTTTTAGTTTGATGTAGTGTCAATTATTTAATTTTCCTTTAGTTTCGTTTGCCTCAGGAATCTCTCCCTGAAAGACATCTTTTTCTTTTTTTTTAAATAAAGGTGCAGGAATGAAAGCAAATAGGCAGACAGTCAGGAAGAGGGAGGAGGAAGAAGAAGCGCTTTTAATTTTTATTTAGCTGTTCACACTGGTTGTTTCTCCCTGGACCCAGGACTCAAACTCAGGGGCATGTGATATGGCTTGCTCCTTTGGAGGTGACTGACCTGACCACTGCTCTACCACAGTGCGCCCCAAAAGACATCTTTGAAGTTATGTAATGGAATATTTTTCCTATATATTCCTCTATGTATTTTATGGCTTCAGGTCTTATGTTCATATCTCATCCATTTTGAGTTAACTTTTTTTAAAGGAAATGTACAGGAAGAAATGAAGGTGAGCAGGCAAGCAGGTAGAAAGAGAAAGGAGGAGGAAGTGGTTTATTTTTATTTAGTTGTTCACACTGGTTGTTTCACCCAGACCCAGGTCTTGAACCCAGGACCTTGGGATGTACATGGGATTGCTCCCAAGTGTATTAGACTGCTAGGACACCAGGATGCACCCATTTTGAGTTAATTTTTGTGTAGGGTGTTAACGAGTAATATAATTTCTTTTTTTTTGCAGATATTTGTCCAATTTTCCTAGTACCATTTGTTGAATAGACTACTTATTCCATTACTTGACTCCTTTGTCATTGTTTAATTGTCCATATAGTTGTGGTTTTATGTCTGGGCCCCCGATTTTATTACACTTATCTGTGTATCTGGTTTTGTTCCAGCACTATACTATTTTGATGATGATGACTCTAGTATAGTTTGTGATCAGGAGTATAATTCTTCTGCTGTTCTTTACTCAGAGGATAGTTTTGGTTATTTGAGGCCTTTTGTTATTCCATACAAATTTCAGTATCTTTTACTCCCTTTCCTTGAAAAATGTATCCGGAATTTTGATGGGAATTGCATTAAATCTGTATATAGCTTTGGGTGGGATGGCCATTATAACTAAGTTAATTTTTCCAATTCACAACTATGGAATGTTCTTCCATCTTTTTGTGACTTTTATTTATTTTGTCAAGGTTCTGTCGTTTTCAGTGTAGAGTTCTTTTACCTCCTTCATTAAGTTTATTTCCAGGCATTTTATCTTTTTTTGGTGCTTTTGTGAATGAGATTTTGTTCTTAATTTCTTTTCCCTCTACTTCATGACTTGCATATAGGAATTCTGCTGATTTTTATGTGTTGATTTCATATACTGCCACTTTGGTTTATTCATTAACTATTTCTAGTAGTTTTTTCATGAAAGTCTTTATGATGTTTTAGGTATAATATCATACCATCTGAAAATAATGATTTTCATTTCTTATTTTCTGATTTGGATTCCTTTATTTTGCTCTTATTGCCTTAGTGCTCTGACCAGGAATTCTGAAATTATGTTGAATAGTAGTGGTGAGAGTGGGCAGTCTTTCTTTGAGATCTTAGGGAAAATTCTTTCAATATTTCATCATTGAGTATAACATTGGCTGTGGGCTTGTCATAGATAACTCTTATTTAGTTGAGGTATGTGCCTCTATTCCTACTTTTGCTGGACTTATTTTTTTATCATGAATGGGTGTTGAATCATGTTAAATGCTTTTCTACATCTATTGATATGATCATAAGATTTTTGATTTTCCCTTTGTCAGTGTGTTGTATTACATCAATTGATTTACATGTCGAACCATCCTTGCATTCCTGAAATAAACCCAACTTGATCATGACGTATATTTTTAAAGTACTATTTAATTCTATGTGTCAAGATAGTTCTGAGGATTTTTGCATCGATATTCATCAGAAATATTGGTCTGTAGTTTTTTTTGTGTTGTGTTTATTAATTTTAGAATTAGAGTGATACTGGCCTCATAGACTGTATTGGGGAGTTTTTCCTCATCTTCAATATTGTGGAAAATTTAAGGAAGATCAGTATTTGCTCTTTGAATGTTTGGTAGAATTTGCTAGTGAAGTTATCTGGTCCTGGGCTCTTGATTTTTTTTTTGGGGGGGAGAGATTTTTGATTACTGCTTCAATTTGCTTGTGATGTATCTATTTAAGTAATGTCCAGTGTTAGCAGGGTCTAGGAGTCTAGAAAATCTGTCCACTACTTCATAATTGGTGAATATATTGGCATATACTTTATAATAATAGTCCTACATGATCTTTTGCATATGTGTAGTCTCTGATTTTTGCTATAGGATTTTGCCTAAATTTTTATTCATGAGCCTAGCTAGGGAGGCTATGTCTTTTTTCTCTCCAGGAAATAGTTCTTGGATTATTTATTTATTTACTTACTTACTTTCTTATTTACAGTAAGGAAGCAGGCAGGAATGAAGGCATACAGGCAGGCAGGCAGGCAGGAAGACAGAGGAGGAAGCAATATCTATATATCTAAGGTGTTCACATTGGTTAATCCTCCCAGTCCCAGTCTACAAACCTGGGTCATTTGGCTTTCATCATTGGGCCATACTGAGCCACAGTCTTAACCCATAAACCACCAGGGCACACCTCCTTGATATTTTGAATGATCTCTTTCTTTACAATTTCATTTATTTACGCTATATGTTTTCTTACTTCATTTCTTCTGATTTTTTTCAATTGTTCTTTCTACTTCTAGTTCCTTCAAGTGTTTGGTTAGATATTTAACTAGGGCTCTCTCTTGTTTTTTCATGTGTGCTTATGACTATAAGCTTTCCTCTCAGAACTGTGTTTGCCAAAATCTACATGTTCTGATAGCTTGTTTCTTCATATTCATTTGTTTCCAGATGAGTCTTAATTTCATCTCATTTCTTCAATAATCCAGGTATTGTTCAAAATCATGTTGTTCAAGTTCCACACTTTTGTGTTCTTACAGTTTTGTTCTCCTAGTTAATTTCTATTTTTATCCCCTTGTGGTCAGAGAAGATGCATTTCTGTAATTTCAATCTTGCTAAATTTTACGGAGATTTGTTTTGTGTCCCAGGATATGGGCTATCCTTAGGAATGTTCCATGCACACTTGAGAAGAATGTTTTTCTTTGGTGGGGGTTGGAGTAAGAACACCCTATATATATATCTATTAGGTCTATATGACCTATTGCTTCATTTATGGTCTTTATTTCTGTGTTGACTTTCTGCCAGGATGATCTATCTATTGATGTAAATGGGGTATTAAAGTCCTTTACTATTATTATGTTAATGTCAAAGTCTTCCTTTAGCTCTTTCAGTATCTGTTTGATATATTAATCAACCGTTGTTTGCATATATGTTCATGATAGTTATTCTTCTTGATGGATTATCACCTTGAACATAATGTAGTGTCCATCCTTCCCTCATGATATCTTTTTTAGGTGAAGTTTATATTGTCTGATATTAGCATTTCATTTTCTGATTTCCTATAATCCACGTTGCTTTGATTATTTCCCATCACCCTTCACTTTCAATCTATGTTTACCTTTAGATTTGACATGAGTTTCTTGAAGGCATAGTATTGATGGATGCCGTTTTTTGATCCATACAGTCACTGTGTTTCCTTTGATTGGTGAGTTCACTTCATATATTTTGGGTGATAATGATATTTTGTGTTTTACTGCTATCATTTGAGCCTTTGTTTTCTGTGTATTTTGTTTCATTTCTCATCTTGTTTTTATTTGACTTTTCATCTGTATTCCTTTTGGTGTTGATTCTTTCAGTTTTGTCTCCTTCCAGGCTATGTATCTCCATATGATTGAGTTTTGTGACTGCCACTTGGATTGTCTATCTTTACTGCTCTATGGTAGTCTTTTATGAGTAATGCCATATATTTATATATTCATACAGATGCCATATTTTTCCCCCCATTTGAGTAGTGTTTATTTTTTCTCTCCTGTTGGTCCCATCTTGATTCCTCCTTTTGTTTTACTGTTTATCACCATTCTCAAGGTTTGGTAACATTCTGTTTTCATTTTCCCTTCCAAGATTTCTTGAAACACAGGCTTGGTGATGAAAAATCCATTAACTTTTATTTATTGTTGAGGACCTTTATTTTTTCATTACATCTGAATAATAATTTAGTAGGTTAGACTATTCTTCGCTAATAATTTTTGTCTTTTAGTATTTTGAATACATCATTCTACTCTCTCCTAGCCTGTGAGGTTTCTGCTGAGAATTCTGATGATAGCCTGATGGGTGTAACTTTTTATATTTTTCTATTTTCTTTAGCAACCTTGTGCAATTTTTTTTATTGTTTGCTTTTGCTAGTTTTACTATGATGTGTCTGGGGTAGGTCTTTTTACTTTTAGAAATTTTGTTCTATCTGCTTCTTGTACCTCAATGGTTATCTTTTGTGACAGATGTGGTAAATTCTTTTCTATTATTTAAGTAAGTTTTCTGTCTTTTTTCTCTCTTTCCTTTCCTTCTGGGACACTTATTATGTTTGACCTCTTCATGGTGTCTGATATTTATTGCTGGATTTCTTCATTTTTTTTCTCAGTCATATTGCTCTCTCCTTTTCTGTGAGTGTTGCCTCTGTTATCTTGGCTTCAGTTTCTGAGATTCATTCTTCCATAAAATTGAACCTATTTATGGATACTTCTATGTTTAGCTACAATTAATTGACTATATTGTTTATCTCTAGTTTTTCTGCTAGGACTTTCTTAATGACCTCACACTACTTGGTGAAGTATTCTCTTTAATGTTACTAGTTTTCTAAGGCCTTCTAATTGCCTTTGGGTAGTTATGTGTGCCTCTTGAATCTTGAGCTACCTTTTTTAAAGTAACTACTATTTTGAGTTGCTTATCTGTTAGGTTTTTTTCATTCACTGTCAATTGAATTCTTCTCTGGGGAGTCCCTGGCATCTTCCTTATTTGAGCTGTTTACATTTTTTTAGATGACTTTGACTTAGATTTTGACAAGACTTTCTTTTCTGCCTTCTATTTGGTATTGGTACTTATTTTTTTCTTTTGACTTTTTCCAGTACAATGATGTTATGTCCTGGTGCAGCTGGTCCCAGTCAGTTGGCTTTGGTAGCAGCAGGGCTGATTCCACTTCTTATAATGGTCTCTGATGAGTCACTGATAATGTTTTAGGTGGTGCCTACAGGCTTCATTTGTGGCTGGAGGTAGTTCCTCTCTCAAGGACTGATACATTTAGCTCTCCAATGGAGGGAGAAAGTTCACAGGCAGCCACAGTGTGCTCCGCTCAGCACAAAAGCTGCAGGAAGCTTCTTGTTGGTGGTGGGAGCAGGGGTCTCCCTCACCTCAGCTCTCAGAGCCGGGAGGAGAAGCCATAGGCAGCCTTGGGGTCAGAGGCTGTAGATAGCTTCTCAGTGGTAGTGGTGGGGGCAGGATTTTTCCTCACCACTGTTCACCAGAGCAGGTAGAGAGGCCAAAGGCAGTCTCAGGGAGCACTGACAAGCACACAGGTCAAAACTACTTGTTGGTCATGGGTTCAGGGGTCTCTCTCACAGATCTCCAGAACAGGGGAAGAGTTCACAGAGACTTCAGGATACTCTGTCAAGCACTGAGGCAACAGGAAACTTCTTGTTAGTAAGGATGAGGGTTTGGGATTCACCATGGCTCTCCAATGCAGGGAGCAGGTTCACAGGCAGCCCTAGTGCACTCTGCCAAACACAGGGGCCACAGGCAGCTTCTTGATGGTGGTGGGGACAAGGTCTCCCTCACTACAGCTCTCCAGCCTCAATGGATTTTAAATTACTACTGTGGAGTACTTTCCAAACTGTAGTTTTAAATGCAAACCCTAATACATTTTTTTACCTTGTATAGACAATTGTCATTGATACAGTACTATTTAAATTTTCCTATCAAAACCATGAATCTGAAATTTTCATTTATCGTATTTAGAATTAAGGGGTAGCCTGAAAACCACCATCGGATTTACTTTCCTCTTTTGTTCCATTGATCTGGCCTGGGGAGGGAGTTCTGGATACGTCAGCACAAGTTTTACCTGGGACCACTCTGAACTCAGATAATAGATTTAATGAGCTCAAAATAGGTTGTTGACCTTCCAACTCATTAATGCCTTTTGGTAGCTCTCATTTCTCACTTTCCATCAACTACTTTCCAAACACACCTTGTGACATTTCACTGACAAAAGGATGTGTGTATACCTCAAAAATTCAAAACACCTCTTTCAAAGGCTCATCTGACAAAAAAGAATGATTTGAAAGTATTTCATTGCATTCCTGCTTTTTTCCTGTCAGGTTGTTCCTATCCTGAAAAGTATACAGTTCTATAGCCTATAAATCTGTCTATTATTTTTACTAATACATGCTTAAACTACCTGTCTTTGTAACAGCTAAGAATATCCCAGATAAGGTTTTTTAAAGAATTTAAATAAAGCACTCCTAAAGCAATACGCTATAAATTCAGATTAAGAAGCACTGGGAAGTATTCCCATATACTGACTTATTTTTTCCTTTTGAGTCATTATGCAGTGGTGAATATTTGAATGGCTCTCAAACATCTGTAGATAGTTTCTAGAAGTCTGAACTGACGTTTGAATCCATAAGAATTATAATTTCTGCTTGTTCTAACTATTTCAACTCACTCTCTTTTCTGAACACACTCAGAGGTAGTTCCTCAGAAAATAGTTTATATATTCTCTAATTGATATCTTTGGGGACATTTCACTCTTATCTATGCTGACTGTAGGCACTGTGAGTGCTGAGAGCAAAAATCTGCTTCTCTTCTGTCTCCCAAAATGCTTAGCACAGAGTGGGCAAACAGAAAAGACTTGACCTATTGATCTGAGTAGAATATGTTCCAAATTAAAATGTGTTAAATGGTTACAAGATAAAATGCAAATTTTAAGTTGTTGTGAAGCAAGTGAGTCTAGTGAAGGCAGATACACATAATAACAGGTGTGGTCATTCTGGCCACAGGAAGCATTCATTGTTTCTTCCTCTGTGCTCCCACAGAATTAATTTAACATTTGTTTGATCCTGCCTTATAATATAGCTAATTCCACACAGGTCTGTCATACCCATTGGACTATGAATTTTATGAGGGTATGAATTTTGCTTATTGATCTTTAATATCTCCTGAACTTAGCAAAGAACCTGGTACAAATGGAAAAATCAATTCATATTTTAATGTTTGTGTACATGTACGATTCAGAATTTGGAATTTTCATCACTATTTTCATTAAAAATTGAGAATGTAAATGGTTAAGACTCCATTCAGATGATAGTACAATGGGTCTATAAACACACATATTGAAGTTATCAAAGCTCAAAATTCAAACAAGTTATTTATGTCTAGTCAAGTTTGTTGTATTTTATTAGTTTACTTTTCAATGTCCTGGAAATCATATAGCAATATAAACAAAATAAATATTTAAAAGATATATAAATAGGTAAAATAAGATAAATAATAATTCTTAATTATTTGGATGTGAAAGATCACCCTATGATGACTTTGTTGAAGATGCATTCTCTTTCATATCATAAAGGTATAAGTTATCAATTATTAAGTGTCTCCTGCATGTCAGGTAGTGCCTTTACAGACATTAAGTATCCTCTTTAATTCTCACAACCATTCTCCTAGATAAGTATCATAAGTCTTATATTTCAAATTATGGAAAGTGAGACTCAGAGAAGTTAACATATTTGTTCAAGTTAAATAAAAAATTAGTGTCAGAGGCCTAACTTTGAGACTTGATGTTATTTGCTGTTGTTAGAATGAGCTGCTACATGGCTAGAATCTTTGACCTTACCCTTACTATATAGGTTCCAGTCCCATATATAGGAGTAAATTATATTTGTACAAATCACATTGAATTTCATTTGGTTCAACAATTTTATGTAGGTGATTTCTGATTAGAAAGAACATCTGTGAAAGACTAGAGGAAGAAAAGTAGACACAAAAAGGCAATATGAAGTTGGAGTTGTAGATGCAGGTGACAGGTTAGTGAAAGTGTCAATGAGAGGGATTTCCCAGCATTTATGGGCTGATTGTATGTTTGTGTATAAGCCTCAGGTGAATTATAAGAACAAATGGTAGAGTGTCCTCCCTGTATCCTGTTGAACTGCCTCCTATCAATTTACCTCTTCAAACACTGAGACTTCGCAAAATTGTCTCAGTACCGGTGGCAGCATTAGTTTAAGAAAATTACCTGGCATGATGTAGATCCAGCTTACCTTCTTGAATTTCATTTGGAGTCATTCCTGTTCCTCTTTTCTCTTCCCTCAATTACACTAGCCTTCTATGAAGCCCTTCATCAGGCTAAGCTCTTTCTTTCTTCAGGGCCTTCTGTCTGTTTTTCAAGTTCTTCCAGCAATGCTCTTTCCCCATATTTTCCTTGGTTAACTCCAACTCATCCTTTGAGTCTCAGCTAAAATTTCCTTCCATGGAAAGAATTTTCCTTAGGCCCTACTGTTAGAGAACATTTCCATTAACACTCTGACATATTGTACCCTACTGAACCCTATAATTTTCTTTTATAATCTCTCTTGTTTTCTGTAATCATGCTTATTTTTGCTTTTGTTGATGTTATTTACTGTCTGTCTTTAACAATGGAGTATATGTTCCATGGAGGAAGAGCTATATCTCCTTTATTTTATTTCTCCTATTGCATCCTTAACAGATGACACTGTGCCTAATCTGTGACCAGGGCTCAGTAAATGTTCATTCAATGAATGAATCACAATAACGTAGGGAAGATATTCATGTGGCCATTAAAGACAGGAAATTTTTC
>RJWH01003082.1:16744-179392 GCA_004363575.1 Solenodon paradoxus
TTCAGATCCTTAATTTTCCACAATTAGTTATGTGACCTTGAATAAATGTTTATTATTTCAAAATTCTTAGGTAAAATGGGGAAATAATAATAATTATCTCATAGGTTTACAGTTAATATCAAATGAGTTAACATGTATAAAGAATTGTGCTTAACCAATAATATTAAACAAGCATTACCTATAAATTTAATTTTCACACAATCTCTTGATAGTCATTATTTCCCCTATTTTATATTTTATATAGTAAGGAGCTAGTACTCGAAGCCAGTTTGAATGGGCAACTTTTAAGATGGACTCATGCGAGGAAAAGACAAACAAATGTATAAACTGTGAGTTATCAATCTTGAAAAGAGTTTACTGATAGATGGGGTGGTCACAGGTAGTTGGACAATGATAGCTGTACTATGAAATGTAAATGACTGTTATAGAAAAGGATTCAACTTAATATTACTTCAGGGAGTAACAGTATTAGTAATGATTAGGGTTATAACTCATAAAGAAAGATACTATTAAAAGTTAGCACTCAACAAAGGAAAAGGATGCTTTTTAAGGAAACAAAATATTTGCCACACTATATACTCTCAGATTTAATAATCAAAAGATAATTAAAAAATATAGCAATGTATCTCATTTATAATACCGAGACACAAAATGCTGGAAATCAATTCTTGCTGAGAAATATGCTTCCGCTGTTTATCTTTTTTTCTGGCAGCTGCTATGTATTAAGTCATGTGTTTTTCACAGGACATGATGCTTAGCAGAAGGGGTATTTTGAAAAGACGTGGAAGTCTAGATACTTTTATTATTATTATTATTATTATTTTAATTCAGCCTATGAAAATGAACAGTATTTACTGTGTTTCTACTAAATACATATTTTAAATGTGTATAAGCTCCTAAGTTAAAAAGTTAAAACATTTAAATGTTAACATTTAATATGTTAAAATATTTGTAAAGCTATTATCAAATTTGATATAATTGTGACTTGATTAAAAAGCAGAGGACTTGAAATCATTCAAGTGAAATCTTCCCATATGGAGTATCGTCAGAGAATACTTACCAGGAACATTTAAACTTGCTTGGTAATGATGACAGAGGAGTGAGCACCAATGAAGTGAACCATCATTACTCCCCTCTCTCCTCACATACACACGTATTTAGGCCAGAGGGAATACTTGGGTCCTTGTGTGGAGCACTGATCTGAGTGAATGTGGTGATCTACCCAGATGGGTCAGCTTAATATCCTCATCAGTAGTGACTGAGGACATGTGTGTGAGGGAGTAGCCTCAGAGAAGCAGATACTTAAGACTCTTTCTGGGGACATAATTTCAACCAATACTCACACTTAGTTCACAACTATTTTAGGCCAAACATCCAAAATCAGTGACTGCTTTAAAAATTTGATGATATATTCTGAGGGAAAATGGAGATATAATTTCTATGTATGTCCCTTCCCTGATGGCTATCAGGCCTCTGTTTTGTGGAGAGCTTTAGACTTTAGTTTCATCCATTCATTATTCACTAAATCCTGTAGTGAATTCTTCATAACTATGCTTTGAGAGATCACAGGCAATAAGGTATCCATTTTATGTTGATAGAGCTTATTCTAGAGGAAGGAGATATAAAAGGAAATACTCTTGGTTAAAAAGAATGGCATTGCCATGGAGCTTTAAAATCATGCTGTTGAACATTATTTTGGCTTAAGGTTTTGAATACTCATTTATTAATTCAACAAATGTGGGTCTGGTAAGGGACCTCCAGAGATAAATTTCTCTTACACTAGGTCTGTAGACCACCTCGTTTAAAAAGTTCAAGAACAATTTGGTGTCCCTAGAACAACTACTGATATACTGTAAATACTCCATGTATTTATTAAAGGTTCTTTAAGATTAGATATATTCATGACATGTTTAGAAATCCTTTACTTTGGAGCTAAAAACATACTGACAAAATAAAAGAAACTGCAGGTATACTATGCTGATGCCATGTTGAGGGACTTCGGACCCAAACAACCACACTTATCCTCACTTTTAGGACATTTTATAGTCTTTCTAAAATGGCTACTAGCAGAATTTTCAAGTCCACTAAGTGACAGTACTGTCTTCACAAGCCAGGACAAGAGTTCAAGCTCATTTTAGAGAGTAATGCTAATTCTGTTTCATGGCAACAAATAATTTCAACTCAGACTGAAAGTTATATTCACATTTTTACCACTCTTGTTTAAAGATAATAGCTCTAGAAAAGTTTTGAACAGATACTTTCCAAATGTCTTATTGTTTCATTGATGCTTAATAATATAACTTTCATCTTTTTATTTCTGATACAATTTATTTTTGATATACCATCATTTTAATTGGCTTGTTATTTGGGTACAGTTATGTTTCTTCCAGAAGATATTTTTATCCCTGTACTTTCCTAACGTCATAGGAAACAAAAGGTAGTATAACATAATGGTTCAGATTGCTAACTCAGGAATCATAAAAATGAGTATTTGAAATCTCATACTACCACTTACTAGCTATAAGATTTTGGTCATGTTACATATAATCTCTAAGCCTAGGTTTTTTCAAGTGAAAAATGAGGATAATAAGATAATGAGATTGATATAAGTTATGTAAACACTTTAGTGTTGGACCAGGACATTTTAGTTACTCTATATAGCTGCTATTACTGTTATACTGTACTGCATGGGCATTAGGAGTTGAAGGGCCTTCAGACTTCCTTTATCATTTACTAACTGTAATCTGGTTCAAAGTGTTTCATTTCTATGAACCTCTGTTTCCTCATATGTAATGTCAGGATAGTAGCGCTCACCTAGATTGATTCATGGATTAAAAAAACATTTTCTCCATGCTTGAATGATACAGAGACCTAGACTGCCAAATCTCAGAGAAGGAATCTCATCTTGTCTTGTTTCCTTAGGCAGATAGATCCTAAATTTGTATTTCCTGCTCGATTTTTCCTCTAAAATCAAAAATCATATCTCTTTTACATCTCTTCCTAGAGCCATACTAGGCATTTCAAAATTAATGTGACTTTTAAAATGAAACTTCCCAATTACAAGATGGCAGACTGCTAAAATCTTGAGTTCAACTCTTCCCCACAGCTACATATAAATACATGTATTTAGAAAATACAACCCTTGAAAAGGAACATGGACCAGCACCTCCATAAAAATAAACACACTGGGATAAATAGTAGGAAAAGCCAATCTGTCTCAGGAACACACTGTACCATTCAGAGACCCCGGGGAATGACCAGTGATACAGACAGTGTCCTAGAGTAGAAGGGCTTTCCTTGCCAGCAGCAGTGGGTGCCACCATACCTGGGAACTGGCTTTCAGTTGCTGAACCTAAAACCTTGGAGAGGAGTCTAAACCAATATTCTGCACAGTGCCATTTGGAGACTGCAATTTCAAGAGATCCCCAAGGGTGAATCTTGAATATTAGCACACTTGCACATGTTGGTGCTCAGAACTGCCTTTCTGCAGGCTTTCAGAGACAGACAGCAGATCTACAGTACTTGTGAGGATAGTTGACTGTTTTCCAGCAAAGAGCACTCCATTCTACCCTTTTCACGGGGAAAATAATTGAAAGGACTCCATCAAAATAGCTCTTGCCCACCTTGGGCTATAGCTATAAACCTTCCTATCTACTTGGCAGTTCCCCAAATTCCATCTAGAACTTTGGGGTTTGTTTACTGACCCATGCTAGGGCTTCAGTTTCTCTGGGGGACTGAAGAATTTTTAACAGGGAGTGTGCTCTGCTAAGATAAGTTCCCTGCTCTCTTCTGTGGACTCTGTTGGAACTACAGTACGCTTGTGAACTGGGCCAACAAGCCTTGGGTCTCTCTCCTAGGACTTTGTTCATGTCTATGACTCTGGGGAAACCTCTACATTCCTTACCCCAAATCTAACCCTGTAGGCTGATTCTCAGGCTTCAATACTGGAATTTCTCTAGAGCTTAAACAAATCTGATGAATGTTGAGATCACACAATTAAAAGAAGCCCACTGTTCCAGATCAACACCAGGTCTATACTGCGTGACTTGATAATGTAACACAAGGCCTTTGCTTCAAGGAAGCCTAACCCACAGATATAAACAAAGAATGCCAAACAGGCCAGTCAGACAAATATATAAAAATGATGTACCAAAACAAAACCCTAAGGCAAAGTCTAAAGGCAAGGGACTTAAGGAAACTACCTGATAAAGAATTTAAACACAGTTTTAATGATATTAACTAAAATCGCAAAAATAATGGAGGAATAAAAAGAAAACAGTAACAAGATAGATAAAATCTGAGACATTTCTGAACAGAATTAATGGAGTTAAAGAGCACAATAGAGGAGCTCAACAGTATACTGGAAGAAGCTGGACAATAGGCCAGTGGAATGTACCCAAGCAGAACAGCAAAGAGAAAAATGATTTAAAAGAAAATAAGACAGCATAGGACACCATTGGGATGACATCAAGAGAGACAATATTTGTATCATAGGGGTCCCAGATGGAGGAGAGAAAGGGTAGAAAGAGTACTTGAAGAAATAATATCTAAATATTTCCCTAACCTAAGGAAGGAAACAGACCTCAAGACTCAGGCAGCTCGGTTTTCCAAACAGACCTATACCAAGACAAATCTTCATTAAAATGTCAAAAATACAGGATAGAGAATCTTAAAAGCAGCTACAGAAAAACAAATTACATACAAAAGAGCTCCTATTTCTCTATAGGTGAAATTGTCCTGAGTAAGTTAAAAGATTAAGTCTGTCTGCTGACACATTTCTTATTGTTGAAGCAAAAAGTCTATGCTGAAGGGGAGTTGGAAAGTGCAGTTCCATGTTGATCACCATGAATCTCCCAACAGAAAGTCCTTAGCTGGATGACTCCTGAATATTAATGGATAACTCTCTGATATTCCCTTACTGCTGTAGAACATTTCTATTTTAAAAGTTTTTATGCCTTAATTTGACTTGTCTCCATGACTCTGTAACATAAATATTTCTATCCCATTAATTATATTACACATAAGGAAATTGTGATAAAAAGAGGTTGTTATTCAATGTCACACATGTAATAACTGGTATATCACACATTTAATAACTTAAACTATAAACTCTAGCATTTTTTCTAGTAATTTCACAACTTTCCAAACCAGATAGTTCAACTGAGCAGAAAAATCCATTTCCCACTATGCATCTCATCTGAGGTCTCTTTTTTACTTCCTGGGTGGGGAAGGGAGGGAGGGAGAGAGGGGGAGAGAGAGAGAGAGAGAGAGAGAGAGAGAGAGAGAGAGAGAGAGAGAGAGAGAGAGAGAGAGAGAGAGAGAGAGATATTCTTTTTATTACTAGAAATGTGAGTAAAACTGGCACATGCATTAAGAAAAATCAACATCCAATATAGTCATGTTAAGGCCTTCTTGGAAAGTCTTGTCTGGTTACCAGTATGTTTTGAATAATATCCCTTAAAAGAGCAGTTCTTTACGAAAATTATTTATGTTAATGCTCTAATTAGGTGTTTATCCATGGGTAAGTAGTTGAGACTATATCTAATCTCTTTCAGATAATCCATTAAAGAGAGTTTTAAGATAGTTTTGTTTGCTAAGCACACACTAAAGACAAACTCCCATGTTCAGCAAACCCGTATTTATTATTCACAAACATTAGGTAAGATTAGTAAGTAAGCTTCAAAGAACTTTTTCAGTGTCAAAGCCCAAAGCTTTGCCAACTGATTTAAGAGGATGGTCAAACCTTGTTAATTAGTCAGCCTGTCAGAAGAATTATGTGGAGTTGCAGGTAATAGCTCATTAGCAAGAAATTGCTATTGTTAATTATGACAAGGTCAGGAAAGCAATATATGTATGAATTTGAGAGGATATGAAAACTAAGGAAAATATCCTAGAGTAGAATAAGAACCAGAATGAAACAAACGAAATCATGTCTAAAGAAGGGAGTTTGATGATCTCCTATGAGTTACTTATATGATGCTCTGTTCTAAAGATACAAGTTCTCAGAATTGGGTAGCTTCTTCTTAAGGTAGTCAATGGCCACTCAGGACACTGGTCACTCGGCCCTAGGATCCTCTTGTTCTCAAGGGAGTATCTTTACGGCTTCATGAAGACCCAAAGTATGTTAGAGCTATCTCTCATTGCCATCCCTTGTAGAGTAGGCCATTCAATATATGTAGACAAAGTTTCTTGGCTGCCTGCCTAAGATAGGGAGGAAAAGAGGGGTTCAAAATAATGATAACAAAGTCCCAAAGACACACAATTACAAATAATGTCAGTTGCTATTTAGTAAGTGCTTGATATTCAAGAAACTGCATCAACATTTTATGTAAATTACCTAATTTAATACAACAATCTTGAAAGGTAAATGGTAGAATGGTTCCAATTTTACATAAGAGACAATGGGGAAAAAGAAGTTAAATCACTACCAAGGGTCACATGCCTCTGGAAAGCAAGTCTGAGTAACACCTACATCCATGCCAATAATAATGATGATGATAATAAAATAATAATATATTAATAATACTTCTTAACATGATAATTTATCCAGTAGTACCAAAATATGAATCATAAGAATAAAATTAATAAACTGGATTTCCTCCAAAGGAAAATTTTCACTCTTCAAAAGACACTATTACATCACTGGCCCTACCATCCTTACCCACCTATGTAGTAAAGTTGGAGGAAGGATCTGGGTCTGAGCACTCCTCAATCATGTGCAAACAAGAAAGGGATGTTCGCAGTTCAGGAGAAGGCCAGCAGGATGATGTTTGTGAGAAATGTATAGGCCTCTGAGCAGGAAAATTCTTTAGGAGTTATCCCTACAGGCTGGACTTTTAACCATAGACTGAGGAATAAAGCATTTTTCAGGGGATTTGTGTGCTTTAAACACCCAGAATTGATATCATATGTTATAGCTTTGCTGAATGGAATTTGTTGTTTATATGGAAAATCAATGAATATGCAATATCAATTTATATGAGTTTTCATTCTTCTGAACCAGCTAACCAAAGTTATGATGGCTATAATACGGTAAATTTACTGAGCTACAGAAATGAAGAAGTTGTGGACAGATTTTTATTTCCTGTGTTGTTCTTTCCATTCAATAATGCATATTTACTAAGAATAATTTTTTCATTTCAGAAGATGTTGTGGCATGCCTAAAATTCAGTGCTATAACTTTCTTACTACAAAGTGACAGCACCACTTCCTAATAGCACATTTGTGTCTACCTCAGTAAATCATTTTCCAGATCTAGAAGTTGGACCCAGAGCTTATGAATGAACTCACCAACAACAAAGTGATTCTGACCTTTATTAGATGAATAAATGAGTCAAAAAGAAGTGATAAATTATAGTAGCACAGAAAACAGAGAAAGTGAATATAGCCAAAAGTTCCAAAAGTCTAAGAAGAAAAGATATGAGCATGAAGTTTAAATGAAATTTATCTGCATTAGTCTTTATTCTCCTAAAATAAAAATACATCTACATTCTGCTACCTGATGAATTTCATGGCTTTTTTAAATGAAATATATAATGATATTTGATTTGCTATTCAGTTATAGTCTTTAATGACAAAAATTTAAAAATTATTTAATGTGCTAGTTTTTGTATTTGTAATAGCATTGCTGGCCCATTGTAACTTAGAGTTGTTATATTTAAGTACATGAAAAGAAGCTCAATATCATTAGTCATGAAGGAAATGAAAACTAAAACCACAAAGAGATTACAATTCACACCTACTACAATGGCTATAATTTAAAAGACTAATAGGGAAATGGATTGATTACAATTAACATCCACTGCTGGATGGTGGGATTGTAAAATGGTACAACTATTTTCTAAAACAATTTGATTGTATCTTATAAATGCAAATATATATTTATCATATGATCTAGCAATTCCACTCTTAGGTATTTACTCAAGAGGAATAAAAACATACATCCACAGAAATATGTGCATGTGAAGGTCCATAATATTAAAATAGTCATAACAGCTAAAAGCTAAAAAGTACTAAAATATCCATAAGTTATTGAAGTGGATAAAATCTGTCGTATGTTCATGCAATAATATAATAATGATAATAAAAATAACAAAGAAAAGCTACTGATACAAAACATGGATAGAGCTAATAGATCTTATGCTAAGCAAAAGAAGCCAAACCTCACAGAGTGTATTCTATCTGAACTTATTTACAGAAAGTTCTAGAACATATCAAATGAATCTAAAACAAAATAAAAGACCAGTGTTTACCTGGGACAAAGATAGCTGAGATGTTGTAAATTAATTACAAAGTGAACAAAAAAGAACTTTAGAGACAGACAGAAATGTCATATATCTTCATTAGAGTGGTGTTACATGGGTATTTATATTTGTCAAATTCTGTCTATCTAGAGACTTAAAATGTGAATTTTCTTATAAAATTACACTTCAATAAAGATTTTTAAATATTATAGAGGAAAACTACCTTTAAATATACTCTGAAGTAAAATAAGGCTCAATAAGTCAACACAATGTCAACCAAATTGTTTAGATGCTGTCCAAGAATAGGTCTTCTCTCCTAAAATCAAACTCACCAGTCCTTGTTACATAAAGATGGTTATGTAATAGCTCCTTTTCTTGCCTGAACTCACATAGGTTTCATTTTTCCCACTGGGAGTTGTTATCAAAGTTGTTACTGGGTAATTTCTACTGTCAGTAAATCTTATTTCATGAAGAACTCATATGTTCCCTCAAAATTGGAGAGATCAGTGTCTCTCTAAGCAGGGATCCCAAGATGACCCATAATCAGATACCACTTATCTTTCTAAAGGCAATTAGTTCTGCAGAGATCAAAGAACATTTTAAAGGACCATTGTCTTGCATTAGGTAAACAACCTTGATTATCCCCACCCAGTGTTATTTCTCTTATTCTGTACCCAGAGGTTGGGCATTGGTCTTCTGACTCTCTTGGTTCCAAATGAACCCTCAAATTCTCTGAGAGGGTACTCTTAGGAATTTAAGCTATTGATCTTCAGGGAATATCTGAAATTAGGTCCCAAGCTTGTCTTTGTTTCTCCCAATAGTTATAGAGGCACAGTCACAGATATGAGTATTTTCAAAATCTGAGATACAATTGTAGCCCTAATTTCAAGCTCACAATCTTTAGAAAATAAGAGAAACTAAGGATAAAAGGAACAATCAAGAGTTCAGTGAGGTTGACCAATAAAAGACCTTGCTCTTTTTCCTTATGACTTGAAAAGCTGACTAGAAGTGTCATTGCATGAAGTGTGACAAAAAATTTCTGGGCAAATAAAAGTTGTCTTACAAATAAAGGAACATGGATCAGGAAGCACTTTTGGTTGCTTCCCACAGACACTGAGAAAAAAATCACCTATTATTGTGAGACAAAAATCAAGAAACAACTGGCCCTTCAACTGGAGATGGAATGGCTGAAAAGTAAGGGTGGGTGAGGGCGCCTGGGTTGGGGTTCTCAGCTAACTTGTGGATTTTGATTTGGAATGGAGGTTGGGTATCTTAGCACAGGTGGTGGGGTGGAAGCTAGGGATATCTGGACCATCAGTGGAAGCAGTGAGAGGTGAGCTCAGTGGGTCTGAAATGCAGAGCCACAGAGGGCCCATGTGTGAGGGTAGGAAAGGAGAACCGGCACACAAGGAGCTGAGCTGAAGCCCAAGCGGTGAAACTGCGCTCACACCACCATAACTGATAATCAACCAAAGAAATTTCCAGATTGAACCTCTCCCAAAACCACTGCATGCCAGAGCCTGGATCCACCAAGCGGATATCCCACCCACTGCATATCCCACCCCTGGATATCTTGCCTACTGCATATCCCGCCCACTGGATACCCTACTCATCGGATACCACAGACCAGGCTTACAGAGAGAAGCCAGTCCCAAGCCTCAACTCTGCTCACTAGCACCACCTTGTGGGTAGAGGCGAAACTGCAGCCTGATTGTCAATCGTGGGCAAATCAAACCTACACAACACCAGGGAAACCAAGCCTTCAGAAATATAAACTGAATGCCAAATAGAGCAAAGGCACAGGGAAATATATGTGAAATGATGAATCAGTCAAAAAACCCAGGGGAAAATATGAACACAGCAGATCAATATAAATTACCTAATGAGGAGTTTGGGGTACCAGTGATTAACATACTCATGGGGATCCAGAAATCAGTAGAGGCAGTAAATGAGAAAGTCAGGAAGCAAAGAGAAGAATTAAAACAAGACATCAAACAGGTGCGAGATAAGATGGTGAATTAACGAACTCAATAGAGGTACTCAACAATAGGATGAATGAAGCTTCCAATAGAATCAGAAATCTGGAAGATAGGGCAGAGGAACTCAATCAAGCAAACCAGCCAAGAAATAAAAATTCAAAGAATCGAAGACAGCATTCAAGACCTCTGGGATAACATAAAAAGGAACAGCATTTGCATCATAGAGATCCCAGGAGAAGAAAGAGAAAAGGGAACAGAAACCATATTTGAAGTAATAATGGATGAGAACTTTCTCAGTCTGAAGAATGAGGCTAGCATCCACATCCAGGAAGCTCACAGGGTTCCTAATAAAAGAAAAACAAATAGAAATACACCTACACACATCATAATCAACAATCAAAAATACAAGATAAAGAAAGACTATTAAAAGCAGCCAGAGAAAAAGGTGTTACATACAGACAGCCCTATAATATTGTCAGCAGACTTCTCAAATGAAACTCTACAGAAAAGAAAGAAGGGAATGGCATAATATATTCAAAGTGCTGAAAGAAAAGGATTTTCAACCTAGGATACCATATCTGGCAAAATTATCATTAAGAACTGAAGGAATGATAAAAAACCTTTTGTGATAAACAAAAGTTAAAGAAGTTCATCATCACAAAACCAGCTTTGCAAAAAATCAAAGGGTGCCCTATAAAGTGTAAAGAAACCCCAGAGAAAAATAGTAAGATAGCACAGATTAAGTTGGGGGGGGGCAAGAGAAGAGAACAAAATGTAGACAGAATGAGTGGAAGACTAATATGCTTTCAAATAAAATTAGGTAGTAAACAACGAACTGTGAATGGTAACTTCAGGATAACCTTAAAACACATGCCCAGGGAGAAAGCGAAGAAGGAAACAAAAGGGGAAATCAATAAAAACACAACTCACCCACCTGACCTAAGAAGAAAAATAGAACAAAGGCATCAACTGGAGCTACATACAAAAGACAAATTTTAAAAGACACTAAGCAGTTATATATCAATAATCGCCCTAAAGTTAATGGATTTAACTCACCAGTCAAATGAAGCAGAGTGACTGCATGGATTAAAAAGAATAACCCAACCTTCTGCTGCGTTCATGAAACCCACCTTCTTTCAAAAGATAAACAAAGGCTCAAAGTCAGTGGCTAAAAGACAACCCAACAGTTAAATGGCAACCACAAAAGAGCAGGAACAGCTATAGTCATATCAGATAAAACAGACTTCCATCTGAAAAGCATAACAAAAGGCAGAGATGGACACTATATAATGCTTAAGGTCCAGCAGGAAGACATAATGCTTATTAACATATATGCACCAAATGAAGGAGCATCAAACTATATGAAGCAAGTATTATTAGACCTCTAAAGAGACACTGACAGCAACATAATAATAGTGGGGGACTTCAACACCCCACTTACAACTATGGAGAGATCAATCAGGCAGAAAATTAACAGGGAAACAGCCACTTACACGAGCACCTGGAACAGATAGGTCTAATAGACATATACTGATCACTTCACCCAAAGACTACAGATTTCACTTTCTTCTCAAGTGTGCATGGAACATTCTCAAGGATAGATCATATACTAGTAAACTAAACACCTCTCAACAAATTTAAAAAGACTGAAGTCATACCAAGCATCTTCTCTGACCCAAGGGCATAAAACTGGAAATCAACCACAAAAAGAAAGCTGGAAGACCCCCAACCAATTGGAAACTCAACATTATGCTCCCACAGGACTCTTGGGTGAAAGAAGAAATCAAAGAGGAACATAAAATATACTTAGAGACAAATGAGAATGAGGACATGAGCTACCAGAAGGTATGGGAAGCAGCAAAAGTAACAGTAAGGAGAAAGTTCACCACAATCCAGACTTACCTCAAGAAACAAGATAAAGTGCAAATAAACAACTTAACTCTACATTTTAAAACAATTAGAGAAAGAAGAACAATTAAAGTCAAAAATCAGCAGAACATCAATAATCAAAATTTGAGTAGAAATAGATGAAACAGAAAAAAATACAATCCAGAAGATCAATGAAACCAAAGGTTGTTTCTTTGAAAAAAGAAACAAAATTAACAAGCCATTGACTAGACTCACAAAGTAAGGGAGAAAACTCTCATAATTAAAATCATAAACGAAACGGGAGAAGTTACAAAAGATATCACAGAAATTCAAAATATCATAACAACCTAGTATGAACAGCTCTACATGACCAAAATGGACAACCTTGTGTATATGGAAAGATTTCTAGAAAAGTATAGTCTACCAAGAATGAGTCCAGAAGAATTGGAAAACCTGAACAAAACAATCACAAGAGAAGAAATTGTAGACATAATCAATGGCTTCCCCCAATAATAAAACTCAGGGGCCAGATGGCTTCTCCAATGAGTTCTACCAAATATCTTCAGAGAAAAATTAACACCTATTCTTTTCAAGTTCTTCCAAAATATTGATGAACAGGGAACTCTCCCCAAAACTTTTTATTAGGTTAACATTACAATGATATCAAAAGTCAACAGAGATGTCACCAATAAAGAAAGTTACAGATCAATATCCTAATGAACATATATGCAAAAATTCTCAACAAAATATTAGTAAACCAAATTCCATAATGCATCAAAGAGATCATCCATCTTGACCAAGTGGGATTCATCCCAGGGATGCAAGGATGGTTCAACATGCATAAATCCATTAATGTCATACACCATATCAACAAGAGCAAAACCACATGATCATATCAATAGATGCAGAGAAAGCTTTTGACAAGATCCAACACCCAATTATGATAAAAGTCCTCCATAAAATGGGAATAACAAAGGCCATATATGAAAACCCACAGTCAACATTATAGTCAATGATGAAAAATTGAAAGCATTGCCAGGTCAGGACAGTAGAGCTGTCCACTCTCACCACTGCTATTTAACATTATACTGTAGATCTTAGCCAGAGCAATTAGACAAGAAAAGGAAATAAAAGTAATCCAAATTGGAAAGGGGAAGTAAAAGTACTTACTTACAGGTGAAATGATTATATATATTAAAAATCCTAAAACTCCATCAAAAACTTCTAGAAGTCATCAATGAATACAATAAAGTGGCTGGCTACAAAATCAATGCACAAAAATCCATTACATTTTTATATACAAACAACACACTAGAAGAAAGCAAAATCAAGAAAACCACACCATTTAAATTAAAGGATAAACAAAAGAAATACATGGTTATATACCTCACAAAGGAAGAAAAAGATCTACACAGGAAAACTTCAAGTCCTTCATAAAAGAAATAGAGGAGGACACAAAGAAAGATATCCCTTGCTTGTGGCTGGGAAGAATCAATATCATTAAAATAGCCATCTTACCCAAAGAAATATACAGGTTTAATGCAATTCCCATTAAAATCCCACAGGCTTATTTTCAGGAAATAGAACAAAAAAAAATCTTAAAATTTGTATGGAAAAACAAACGACTCTGATAACCAAAGCATCATTAGAAAAAAGAACAAATCTGGAGGGATTACACTTCCAGACTTGGAACTATATTACAAAGTAATAGTGATCCAAATGGCATGGTATTGGAATAATTACAGAGGTACAGATCTCTGGAGTAGAAATGAATCACCAGAAACTGACCCACTCACATACAGTCAGTTAATCTATGACAAAGGAGCCAAAAGCATATGATGGAAAAAGGAGTCTCTTCAACAAACGGCATTGGGAAAACTGGACAGCCACACACAAAAAAAATGAAGCTAGACCACTCTCTAACACCATTCACAAAAAATTAACTCAAAATGGATTAGAGACTTGGACATAATACCAGAAAGCATAAAGTTCTTAGAAGACAACATAGGAAAAACTTTCTTTGACATCAGTCGTAGAGAAGCCTTTGGGGACTTAACTCTACTATCAAGGAAAATAGAAAAATAAAGAACTGGGACTACATCAAATTAAGGAGCTTCTTCACAACAAAAGAAAAATCACCAAAACCAGAAGGAAACCTACTAAGTAGTAGAAGATATTTGCATTTCATATTTCTGACAAAGGCTTAATATCTAAAATAAAAAAAGAACTCATAAAGCTCAGCGACAGAGGAACAGGCAATCCAATCAAAAAATGGGAGGTGGAATTGGAGAGACACTTTTCTGAAGAGGATATACAGATGGCCAACAAGCACATGAAATTATGTTCCTAATCGCTGGCCAACAGGGAAATGCAAATTAAAACAATGAGCTTATCAGCTTATACCTGAAAGACTGGTTATTATCTGAAATTCTGGAAATAACAAATGCTTCAGAAGATGTGGAGAAAAGGGAACACTTCTGTACTGTTAGTGGGAGTGCAAATTGGTACAACCCCTATGGAGAAGAACTTGGAGATTCTTCAAAAAAATGAAAATGGAAATCCCATATGACCCCGTTATTCCAGTTCTGGCCATGTACTCAAAAGATGCAAAAGCACCCATCCTCAGAGATGTATGTATCCCCATGTTTATTGCAGCCCTATCTACAATAGCTAAGAACTGGAAACTACCTAAGTGCCCAACATCAGATGAATGGATCAAGAAGATGTGGGGTATATATATACATATATACACACACACACACACACACACAGTGGAATACTACACAGCCCTTAGAAGAGATGAAACCCTGTCATTTGAATCAACATGGATAGAACTAAAGGGAATTATGCTAAGTGAAGCAACTCTAAAGAAGATAGATAGATACCCAATGGCCTTATTCATAGGTGGAATGTGAATAGACAAAACAAAGGAATGGATGAAACATAACCAATCTTGGAACATTTGCAGCAGAACTGAGATTACCAAAAGGGAACTGGGTGGGTGGGGGCAAATGGTGGTGGGGCCCACTGGACAATGGGGAAGAAAACTTGGTAATTTGGTGGAGGGCTTGTTGTATTGAAATATATCTAAAAATGGGGAACCAATATATAAGAAATTATTTTAATGTGTAAAAATATCAAATTAAATTAAATTTAAAATGTAAAGGAATATAGGAAAATATTTCATTTCTATATCATACCTATTCACAGTTAATGATTGTTTCTATGATTTACATCTAGTGACAATTTGCTTGCAAAACCTTTGGAGGCTGAAGGAAAATTTATATATTTAAAAACAAAATTTCCCTATATTTCCAAAATTTTCAAGCATTTTATATATTAGTCATGTCCTTGTGTGTTGGGTTATTTTAGCTTAGTTAAATAAAACTACAATTCAAGTAGCTGCTCTCATATGGTGGTATAGATATTGGTTATCCAACTAATTCATGTTTTTACTTCCCTGAAGGCATTAATCACTAATATATGCCATAGTAACCATATCTCATTATTCTTTGCTATCCTCATATTCTTTACGAAGAATAACTCTGAATCTGACAGTTAAATGGCAGGAATCTATCATAAGGAAAATTATAAGGCAAAAAGCCTGACATAAAAAGAACTCAGTGTAATAAAAGACTTATCAAGTTCCATTACCTTAATCAGATCCCACTATCTCCCCAATCTAATTAGATCTACCTTTGAACCATTCCATTGTGAAAAGTTGCCCTAGGTCTTGGCCTGGGCACAAATGCTATTTGCTGCCTGCTTGATCCTTTGTTGACTCTGAATGAGAATATAGGGCATCAAAGCTTGGCATGTAGCTGGTCACTTTAGGCACTGAAACTTGTTAATCACTGGCTAATCATAATTACTCTCTACTAAGACCTTATCTAGTCCAGATTCACTTCATTTTAAACTTCTGGTACTCTTCCTAGACAGAGGATGGAGTGAGAATGTTTTCACTCTTTTGGGCTCCATGGGCTTAAAAAAGGCAAAGTTAAAACTTTCCAAAGAGAGCAATGTACAAAGTTTTCAATTATGGTAAAACGTGCACAAGAAAATTTTGCCATTTTAATATTTTAAGTGTACAATTTGGTAGCTTTAAATTCATTCACAATGTTGGGAAACTATCCATTTCTAGAACTTTTTGATCACACCAAACTCTCTCTTTTCATGAAAAATAACATTAGTATTGATTTTCAGGATTAAAACTTCTTATTTTATTCATTTTCCAAGTTTTTTGCTGTCTACAATTAACTGGCTTTTAAAAAGATTTAACCATTAGGTCCCCTTCCCATTTTTTGTCTTTCTAGAAATTTGAAGATATTCTGAATATTCAGAATCAAACCGTTTTAAGCAGTTGCTCAGAATAGCCTTTTACTCACAGAGATGTTATGGCACAACGGGTGTGACATTTTCCCATGATTCAGGGGATGAAGTTTCAGAACAGATCCCAGAGAGGAGTTGAGTTTCTCTCTACTGAACTCTGCTTTTATTAAAGGAAATTGCCACTGTGCAATTCATGCTGAATCATCAGGCTAGAATAGCAGACATGGCAGCTGGGATTTTCTTAGACATAAAATAAGAAAAAAAACCGGTATAGTTCATGCTATATGCTCAATAGCATCTAACTTTAAAATTATTCTGAATATAATAAAATAGCTAAAATGAGTAAGGAATCAGGTTAGCAATGCAACTCTACATAGAGTAAGTCAGAGGTCTGTGAAAGTTTTCTAAATTTTGCTTTGTGTTTCCTACTATAGCAACAAGTTGTTCCAGTATTTAAAAGTAATTCTGACCTTATCTATCACAGATTAATCATGTAATTAAACAATTATGTTTTAAGATTTAAAATTTAAAAACACCCTGATGGAGTAGCAGTTAGGTCTGCCACCTCCAGCAGAGCACAGTCCACATATATCCCAAGGACCTCGGGGCTGGGGGAAAATTCTAAGATGAACAACAAAATAAAATAAATGAATACTTCCTTCTCTTCTTTCTTCCTGTGTCTGCCTGCTTGCCTTCATTTCTGCTTGCAACTTTCCTTTTAAAAAGAAATTCAAAATAGCTCATTAACACTTTCTTGCTCTCTCTTAAAATTTAGAAATATTTAAGTCAGAAACATTAATTCTCTAAATGTTTTGTTTTCTGAATAACTAATTTCTGCTTAGCCCGTAAAGTCCTATTTAATTTGCCTACTTGCTCTTTCCTTCAAATTTAAGTTTCCAAAACTGCCTTTTCAATGAATGGCATGTCTGTCCTTAATTGTTTCAAAACTTCTCTCAGAACTGCTTTCTTTGGGTGAAAAAATATCTTGATTACTTAAAGGGGCCCTACTGCAACATTCAGTAAGAAAGATAGCATTGGATTGAGTCAAATTGCATGATAAGATATTCTCACCCAGCAAATTGAATGTTTTATAATTTACATTACTCCAAATAGAATACAGAATCAAAATAATATGAATAAATGTTTAACTCGTTTTTCATCCTGAGTACACAGATCAGAGTGTTCTCTTTAAATTAACCACATCCTACTGTTCCTTCACAGCTTAACAGTTCCCTTATAAAGTTTTTCCTGACCAATCCAGCTTGCAAAGTTTCCTTTCCCTGATTTTTTACAGCGGTTACATGGTTCTTTCCCCTTTAAACCATCTTCACACTTGTGCTGAAGACAGCTGATTGTATTACTCCCTTGCTCAAAAGACAATAACAATTATACCCTGCCTTGAGGATAATTCCAAAATCTTTAACAGAGAAATTACAACAATTTATAACCAGGCTTTAAACCTCTCTGGCCTCAAAACGCACCCTGAACTACAAGCATTATCCTCTAGTGATGTCATACTATTTGAGAGCCCTTAACTATAGTATACATTAGCACATTTTTATGTATCGGCACATATTTTTTCTAATGGAATGGTCTGTTTCCTTTTTATTGCCTGTTGCATGCTTATGCATCTTTTAACACCTGATCAAGAGCCACAATCTTTATGAAAACTTCAGTAATTCTCATAGGTCAAACTAGCATATAAAGTTTTAATAATTAAAAGAGTACATTGCTGGTAAACAAATAGACAAGTATATTTATGTAACATAATAAAGTTCCAAACCACACCCATATATATCTGAAAAAATTAATATTTGTATTATTTCTTTTGTTTACATCATATATGCATTTTACGATGTCAAAATCCCACCTCAGTCTGTGTGTATTTCTCACCATAGATTTCTAGCGTCCTTTACCACCACCTAGTTCCCTTTTTCTTTCCCTTCCCCTCCCACCACCTTCGTAGTCACAGTCTTGTGTTCTGTGAATTTTGCTGGTGTTTGCTGTTCATTTATTTCTTTATATTGTGTATGAGCTAAAGCATCCTGTATTTCTCTTTTTCTTTCTGGCTTATTCTGCTTAACATGATCCCTTCCAGTTTCATCCAGGTTGTTGCAAAGGGCACGATTTTGTCTTTTTTTTAAAGAGTGTCATAGAATTTCATTGAGCTTATACCACAGTTTCTATATCCAGTCATTTGTTGATGGACAATTAGGTGGTTTCTGTGTCTTGACTATTATAAACTGTGCTTCTATGAACCTATGCAAATTTTTACTGATTAGTGTTTTTGTTTTCTCTGGTATATGGCTAGAAGTGCAATCGCTGAATAGAATGGTAGATTTATCTTTATTTTTTGAAGAATCTGCACACTGTTTTCCAAAGAGGTTGCACTAATTTACATTCTGATCCACAGTGTAGGAGGGTACCTTTTTCTTCCCATTATTCAACACTTGTTGTTTCCAGTTTATCTATCTATCTATCTATGTATTCTCACTTGTGTGTGTTGAAATCTCATTGTGGTTTTTATTTGCATTTCTCTAATGGTAAATGATGTAGAGAATTTTCCAAATGTCTGTAGGCAATCTGTGTGTCTTCCCTGGAAAGACATCTATTGAGTTTTTCTGCGTATTTTCTGGGTGGATCATTTACATTTTTGTTGTTGAGGTGTATGAGATCTTTATATACTTTGGATATTAAATTCTTGTCTGATGTATGATGTGTGAATATCTTTTTCCATTCAATGGGTTACCATTTTGTTTTAGTGGTAGTTTCCTTCATTGTACAGAAACATTTTAGTTTGATGTAGCCCCAATTGTTTAGTTTTTACTTTAATTTCTTTAGTCTTATGTGTCACTTCTCTCAAAGATTTCTTTGAAGTTGATGTCATGGAGCATTTTTCCTGTTTCCATCTATGTAAATTTAATGCATAGCACAGAAGGCACTTCAAATAAATTATGCTGAAACAACTGACCATTTGTATTGAAAGAAAAAGAAAAAATCCATACCACATACCATTAAAAACACAAGCTGATTTCTAAATAAGTCATAAAATATCATTATATAAGGTCAATATAGAAGATTATTTGTATTTTTTTTAAGTGGGAAGTAATCTTAAAGCAAAAACAAAGGCACACCTTAATGGCTAAGAGGGTATAAGTCTGTCAGGTATAGTTCAATTATATCCCAAAGACCTGGGTTCCTGATACAGGAGTGGGGCAGGAGGTGGAGTGGGGACAACCAAGATGAAAAACAAAACAAAAATAAATATTTCTTCCTCCTCTCTCTTCCTGCCTGTCTACATGTTTGCCTTCATTCCTGCCTTTCCTTTAAAAACAAAATAAACAAAATATTTCAATAAAATGACAGCTAAATTTAAGTTCATCAAAATTATATACTTAGCTATAAGACAGTCCATTAGGATTTTGTATACATGAAACATGTATTATAAACCAATTTTACTTTGATGATATTTATTTTTAAAAATATATTCCAAACAAGTTTAAACAGATATCATGACTGTAGGTATAACTGTTCAAGTATTTACAATATATCAAGCAAGGTATTCATATCCAGAATAAAGAACTCCTGAAGTTCAATTGAAAAAACACAAAACAAAATTCCACAGCAGAAACATTTGAAAATATACGAAAACCTCAGACTAAGAAACACAAATGTCTAGCAAACATATTAAAAATGCTCATTCTCAAAAAATAAGGAAAGGCATGAAGAAGAGCAATAAGTTGCCCTTTTTAAACCAGTAAATTGACAAACAGTGAATTGATATGATATAAAATCCACCAAGTCTACTTTAACTATCTAAATGAGAAACACATATGTTGATAAGGTGGCTCATTGAAGTGTTGTTGGTAATTGTGATAAATTGCAAATGCTAAATTATATCAATAGGGGGAGTATACAAACTGTAGTATATCCATACAATGGGAAACTATGTAGGACAAGGTATTGATAAGGAATAGTGTTGAATCAAGCAAAAGTCAACTTGCAGATATATTTGTATAGAAAATGGTAATTTCATTAAAGTAGCAACAAAATTATTATATAATTTCAATACATATAAATACATATATATAAATGTTTAGAAAATGTTCTGGTTTAAGGACTATACTTATAGTGTAGTATCTATACACATGTGCTACTTATATAAACAAAATTACAGAGTAGGAAATATGCTAGTTTTCTTTGGATTTGAACATAATGCAATATGAATCATTTTTAGCAAGACTAAAATGTCATTTCCTCAATCTTACAATATATAATAGACTAATTAGGGCAGAGGCGGTACCAAACTTACGACTCTATACTCATTATCTAATTCAGCTTCCCTAATAACCAGTGGCAGGATTAAGGAGAGATAAGTGATACCATATCATCCAAGCACAGAACTAGATCTTGCCTTTATTCAAAACACTGATATTTTATTCATTAGGAGGTTTTGAGTCAATTTTAGTTTTTTGAAAGATTACATTAAAATATTATTTATGTTAGTTACTTAGTTTTTGGTGCCACTTATTTCTTAGCCAAAGTGAGTACCTCACTTTTCCAGTCAAAACCCTCTGTAACAACACTGTGATTCTATTATTATTACATCCATTGTACACATGAGAAAGCTGGTCTAAGGTTACATAGCCAGTAAACTAAAAAATTGATTCCAGATTCAAATGCAGGCCCATTAGATTTAACACCCATAATTACCAACTCAACTTTTAAACAATTTTATTTTGTCTTGTTCAAGGGACCTATCCTAACTAATGGGCTTAATACGTCTTCCATATCAAGAATGCTTCAAAATCTAATAGGCAATTTAGGTTTAGCCTGGGCACACAATTCATGGGAGCATTTTGTATTTTGCAGTCACCATTTATCAGAGATATATGGAAAAAATGTCTTGTCAGGAATTAGGATAGTCATAATGCAGTACCTGAGTAAACATGTGTAGACTTAAAAACAAACTTATTGGTTTTACTTTTTGATAAAGGGGTACTTGGAAGGTCAATCATGATTGTTCATTGTGAATTTACATAACGTATTTTGGGACACAATCAATGAGCATATATTTATGAAATACTTGCTTAGCTCTCCTCTTAGTAGTTTTTAGCCAGGAACACTATATCATTCACAGGAGGATTTGTAAATCAAAAGGATGTATTCTGGTTGTCCAAATGACAAATTTGAAATATATTATAAGACATAATCTCAATAAAAGGAGAAATTATATCTCTGGTAATGGTGAGGAAAAGGAATTTGAGGAATCAGGAAAGACTTCACAGAGGAGGTTTTATAGCTACTTTTTGACATAAGTGGAGACACAGGCATTCCAAGTAGAGAAAGATCATGAACCAATAAAACAACTAATATGTACTGAGTACTTTACTCTGTGCCAGGCACTGTTATGTTTTTCATAGCTTTTATTTATTCCTTAAATCAGTTCTATAAGATTAGGTTAAGATCATACAAAAACTGTTAAACTAAAAGGTTTTGAAAAGACCATTTATTTTATTTCTATATCACTGGATAAACTCAGGAATATGTTAATCAGCATATAAAGGGTTAAGAGAAATTCCAGAGGTAAAATGTCTGTTTTATATGACTTATTTAAAATATTATTTGTTTGCATTGCTATAATTATTTTTGGACAATGAAATCACACCTCAGTTCAAGTGTATTTCACACTAAATCCACCACCAGAGTTCTAGCACTCGTTATCACCACCTTGATGTCTCCTTCTTTCTCGCCCCATCTCCACCCCAGAAGCCACAATCATGTATCTATAAATAATGTTAAGATTTGTGTGTTTCTTTATTTTGTTTCTTTATATTCCACATATGAGTGAAACCATCTTATACTTCTTTTTTCTTTCGGATTTATTTTGCTTCACATGATAACCTCCAATTCTATCAAGACTTTTGCAAAGGGCACAATTTAATATTTTGAAATAGCTGCATATAATTTCACAGAGTATACAGCCCACACCACCTTTATTCAGTCATCTGTTGATGGGCATTTAGGTTGTTTCCATTTCTTGACTACTGTGAATTATACTGCCATGACATGAGAGTGTATATATTTTTTCCGATTAGCATTTTTGCATTCTCTGGGTATATGCCTACAACTGATATTGCTGGAGAGAACGGTAGCTCAATATTTACAGGAATCTACATAATGTTTTCCATAGTGGTTGCAGTATTTTACATTCTTACCAGTATCATAAGAGGGTTCCTTTTTCTCCACACACTCTCCAACACTTCTTGTTTCTAGTCTTTTGAGTATATGCCATTAGTACTAATATGAGGTAACGTCACTGTGATTCTTTTTTGCATTTCTCTGATGATGATTGATGTAGAACATTTTTCATGTGTCTGTAGGCCATCTGTGTGTCTTCTCTAGAAAGTGTGCATTCAGTTCTTCTGCCCATTTTTTAGTGAGTACTATGCATTTTTGTTGTTGAAGCGCATTAGCTACTTATATATTTTGGAGATCCCACTATTATATTACATGTTATTTGAGTATCTTCTCCCATTCGGTGGGTTGCCTTTCTGCTTGGGTGTTGGTTTCTTTTGCTGTACAGAAGCTTTCTAGCTTGATGAAATTCCAATTGTTTAGATTTTCTTTAGTTTCTTATTCATTGGTGTCCCCAAAGACTTCTTAGAGGTTTATGTTATCAAGCAATTTTCCTAAACTTATCTCCTATGTATTTTATGATTTCAGTTCTTATATCCATGTCTTTCATGCATTTTTGTGTGTAGTGATAATGAGTGATGTAGTTTTGGTTTTAGTTTTGGGGTTTTTTTTTTGGTAGTTGGTTGCCCCATTTTCCCAGCATCACTTGCTGAATAAACTATAATTACTTGATTGTATGCTCTTGGGTCTTTTGTAATAGATTAAATGTTCATACATTTGTGGTTTTATGTCAGGGCTCTCAATTTTTTTATACTGGTATGTGGATCTGCTTTTGCTCCAAAGCCATACATTCTGATGATGATTTCTCTGTAGTATAGTTTGAAGTCAGGAAGGGTGATTATTCTGATGTTCTTTTTGCTGAGGATAGTTTTGGATATTTGAGGCCCTTTGTTGCTCCATGTGAATTTTAGAATTGTACAATTTCTTTGAAAAATGTCCCTGGAAATTGATGGGAATTGCATTACATAAGCTTTGAGTAGGATGGCCAATATAATTATGTTTAATTATGTATAATTATGTATAATTATTCCATGAGCATGGAATACTCTTCTGTCTCTGTGCTCTTCTATTTCTTTTGTTAGGGCCTTGTAGTTTTCACTGCAGAGATCTTTCATTTTCTTTGTAATGCTTATTCCCAGATAATATAAAAAAAATTATCTCTTTGGTGATATTGAGAATGGGATTTCTTCTTAATTTTTTCCTCTAGATCATTGTTTGCATAGTTCATTGTAATGCTACTGATTTTTATGTGTGATTTTATATCCTGACAATTTGCTGCATTCACTTACATTTCTAGAAGTTTTTGGTGAAGTCTAACAGTTTTTTTGGTTTATGTTTAAGATGGCAAGATGAATCAGTAAATTTAATAATGAAATAAACTCTAAATGGCTTGGGAATGTAAAATGAAGACAGGAAAAAAGAAAGGTAGAAACATTTAGGTTGATATTTATCAAATTATGGAAAAGATTACTATGAGCATACGTCATGAGAACAGTTAAAAATAATATATTTTATCAAGCAATTGAAACTATTAACTCTAAAACATCTTATTCTGCAAATAGCAACACAAATTGTTCTCTAACATAAACTTTACAAAAATATTAATCATGTGTCAGGCCACAAAGTGAGTTGAAACAAAATTTGGAAAGTAGGTATGATATATACAAATAGCTCTATCCACAGTACAATTAAATTAGATTTTACTAATAAAAATAAAAATAATACTAATTAATAACAACAAAAACTAAATATAAATATAAACAAAAATAAATAAACATTTTATATGTGCAAGCTAAAAACACTTTCAGAGCTAAAGAGGAAATCAATAGAATTTTAAAAAGATTTAAATTTGTGGAATAATGATAATATAAGTAATCAAAATATTTGAGATACAGTAAAAGCCACTTTTCAAGAGAAATTCATAGTATTAAATTATTATAGAACAAAAAGGATGAATGTATAACACTAATAAGGCAAATTCCAAAAGAAGAGATGTAAAAGAAACAACAGATTAAACCCAAAGACAGTAGAAACAAAATAGTAATAACAGCAGAGGGAAAAATAATAATACAAAGACAGTAAAGTTAACAGAAATATCATGTAAACAGAACAACAAAAAATAAGAGGATCAACAAAAGTTAGTTAAATGAAAAGTCTAAAAATCTCTATAGCATTTTGGGGAAAACAACTAAGAAAAAATTCATAAACATATGAAAGGAGATAAATCTAGCAACAGATAAAGTATACATTAAAAGATAAAACAGTTATCAATAATTTTAAATCAATAAATTTGAAAACAATTTAAAATGGAAAAATCAAAGAAAAATATATCTACAAAATTGATTAAAGACTACATACACAACTACTCTTACTGTACTTGATAGAATAGCAGGGTCAGACTTAACTTCTTTTATAAGATGAGAAAAAATATATAAAATGATAATTTTAAGACACTGAGCAAGAGACAAAATATTGTAGTGATCACTGGTAGTACAAACAAAATGAGGTGAGCCTTATGATTACCCCAACTTTCTGCCTGAGAAAAGTTTGAGACTGCAGCTCAGGAAAAAGAGTCCATCTCAGAAGAGGCCAATACAATCTCTGAGGTGAAGACACAGAATTGGGAGTTTAAGAAGTGCAGACATCTATGATTTGTGTTTTAAATAACAAAGAGGAGGCAGCAGCATAGACAGAATTCAGGAGAACTTCAGAGTGGTTCTCTCAAGATTTGGGTTGAACTTTGACCTGTGCATGCATGAGAGGAAATGATTTGAAGCTGGAAAAAACAAACAAACAAAAAAAACCCACCACCAGAATGCAGTAAACAGAAAATTTCTTGCATCATCTACCAGATTAGGTATAGTGTGTTTTTCTACCACCCTGAGTGAAAATTTATCCTCATTTATCAGATAGAGTCCCTGGAAGGGTACTGCCTTAATTGTGGGGATAAATTAGTCCTAGACTAAAAGTTTTTTCGGGTCTAAACCACAATTTCAAGAACAATTCTCAAAATTGATGAACCTGATTCCAAGTAAAATTACATTCTGCAACAAAGCAAAACAATTATTTCGAGAAATTTTTAAAAATCCAGTGTTTCAAAACATAAATTGACAATTCATAGAATTAACAAAAGTAGTAAATATATGATCATAACTGCAAGAAAAATTAATGAGTAGAAACATATCAAATGTGAAACAAATTATTGAAGTAACAAAGGCAGTAAAACATTATAAATATACTCATTATATTTAAGATCATAAAACATGAATGAGATTGAAAATAGAAGATATATTAAGAGATAAAAAGTAGAACTTATAGAAATTTAAATTTAATGTCTAAAAAGGAAAAATAAACTGCATGAGATTAACAACAGATTAAATAGTATAATAATAATCTAGTGATCTAAAATGAAGCAATAGAATAAAGTCTCAAAAAAGTGAACAGATTGGTGGGGTGATGTAAATATTCTACAACCACTTAAATAGAGCATTATAAGATGATATATTAAGGGAACACAACTTTGAAAAATAGGAATGAATATAAACCTATAATGATAATCATGTTTATGTACACGAGTGATCAAGTGACATTCAAATGAAGCAAGCAAGAATGACATGTTCTTAGAAAGCATGCAAGTCATAATAGAGCATAATATTTACGAAACTGACAAAAAGATTGTTCACCTAGAATTTTAGAGTCAGCAAAATGATATTTAGTTAAATGTATACAATTTTCTTTTGCTTATTTGCTTTTAAAGAGAACTGACTCTATTACTCAGAAAAAAAAATCAACACTACGTTGTTTTTGGTTCATAACATACAGAGAAGCAAAATACATGACACAAAGGCCAATAGAAGGAATTAACTGCTATAAAGCTCTTATAATAGATGTGAATTGCTATCAATCTAATAAGGCAAACATTTCTATTGGAAACCCTCAAGCAATTACTGAAAGTAAAAAGATATACAACTAAAAGAACAGTGGTAGAAATGAAATGGAATTAAATAAAATGCCAAGGAAGGAGAAACACAGGAACAAAAAATAGGTCAAAACCAAACTAAAATTGTAGAATTAAACACAACCACAATCATATTAATGTAAGTGAACTATGCACGCCAATTGAAAGTTACAGATTGTGAAACTAGACTTCAAAAACAATGCACAACTATGCACTGTCGTCAAGAAACATACTTTAAATGAAAAGAAAAATTGCTTAAAAGTACAAGAGCAGAAAAAGATACAATAAATCATTATTTAAAATGAATCTGGAATAACTATATTAATATCATACAAAGTGGATTTCAGATAAAATAATATCAGGAGTAAAGGGGAACATTTCATGATTATAAAATAATCAATTCATCAAAGAATAAGATTAAGAATTCTAAAGTGCATTCATCAAACAAGAGTGACAAACCACACAAAAGAAAAACAAGCAGAACTAAAACAGAAATAGATAAATCCACCAATATAGAAGATTTCACAGTCTTCCCTCAAAGTAGACAGAATATCAGAAAGGACATAGACTTGAACAATATAGTAACATAACTTAACTACATTGATATCTATAGAACTCTCAATACAGTAACAGCAGCTTCTTTCAAGTGCACATAGAACATTTAACAAAATAAACCACATCTGAAATTTTAACAAAATATTTTTATTATGGAATGAATGTTTGTGCTCCCCCAAAATTAATATGTTGAACTATTTACTCCTAATGTGATGATATTTTGAGATGGTACCTTTGAGAGGTAATAAGGTTTTGATGAGGCCATGAAAGCACTAATATGGGATTAGGGTCCCTGTAAGAAGAGGAAGAGACCTCAACTACTCTGTATTTACTCTTAGCACTTTCTCTCTTCTCTGTCTCCCTGTCTTTCTCTGTCTCTGTGTTTCTCTGTTTCTGTATCTCTCTCTCTCATACACACAAATGCTCTCTCTCTAATTCTCTCTTTGCCACGTGAGAACACAGGGAGAAGACAATCATCTGCAGGCTAGTGAGTTCTCACCAGGAACCACATCAGTAGATACTTTGTATTTGAACTTGTCAACTTTGAGAACTGTGAGAAGTAAATCTGTTATTTAGGACACCCACTTGATGGTATTTTGTTATAGCAGTTGACAAAAACACTTTTAAATAATCTGAGTCACAAAAAAAAGATGACAAGAGAAACCAGAAAATATCTTGACCTAAATGAAAATAAAAAACAATGCAATAAAATTGTGGGATGCAGGAAGAACAATACTGAGAGAAATATATACAAGTTTATAGTAGAAAGTTTTCAAATCAATTATTTAAGTTTCTGAGAAATATGGAGAAGGAAAAATAAACCCAAAGCAAATACAAGGAATTAAAGAATGAAGAAAAGAAATAAGTAAAATAGAAATAGAGAAAAATAAAGATAAAAGCCAGTTCTTTGAAAAGGTCCATCAAATTCATAAAGCTCTAGATACACTGATCAGGAAAAAGACAGATGATACAAATTATATCAGGTATTAAAGAGAAGACATTATTACACATTCAACAGGTATTAAAAGGAAAATAGGAGTATTCTATAAACAACCTTATACAAATGAATACAACAACTTAGGTTAAATAGAACGATTCCTTTAAGGATGAAAACAAACCACACTCCAAAGAAATAGATAACCTGAGTATTCATATATCAATTCAATTTATTGATTTCTTAGTTAAAATCTTACCACAAAGAAAATTTCAGATGACCTCAGTGGTAATTTACCTTAATATTTAAGAAACAAATAATATAAATTATGTACCAATTCTTCCAGAAAATAGGAGGGAGAATTTCCCAACTCATTTTATGAGATATGTACCACTAAATTTCAAAAGCAGAAAAGAAACATTACGAGAAATGAGAAATACACACCAACATTGTTTCTTATCATAGATATAAATATTTGTGACAAAATTAACAAATTCAAAAAAGACATACATTTAAACGATCATACTTCATGACAACGTAGGATTTATCCCATGCAATGTTTTGTAATATTGTGAAAATCAACAAATAATGTGGGTCGATTGGAACAAAGCAACTACAAAAAATATATAATCACTTCAATAGCTGCACAAAGGTATTTAAAAACATAATAACCATTAATAAAAATACCTCAACAAACTAGGAAACTTCTTCATTCCATAAGTGGCATCTATGAAAAACATACAGGCACTATACTAAGGAGTAAGAGACTGAGGATCCCTCCTTAATGTATTTATAATAGTATCAAAATATGAAATAATTAGGGATACACTTAACAAAACATGTGCTAGTTTGTACACTGATCACTATGAAAACCAGTTGAAAGAAACAGAAGAATATTCAAATAAATGGAGATGCATACCATGTTCCATGTAGTTAGAATGACTTAATGATGCTAGCATGTTAATTTTCCCCAAATTTATCTAAGAATTAATTTAATCACAGTAAAATTTGTGGTAAACTTTTAATTGCAGAAATGGAAAAGTTCATTCTAGATTTTCTATGAAATGTAAAGTATATACAAGAACAAAAAATTTTGGAAAAAAGAACAAGTCTGTTAAACTTAAACTACCAGATTTTAATATATATTATAAAGTGATAGTAATCAAGACAGCATAGCATAGTATTCATGTGAAGACAGGAACATAGATCAAAGGAAGAATATATGGTACAGAAATAGAACCATGCATAGAAGATCAACTGATTACTATAAAAGGAGTATAGGTAATTCGGCGTGGAGGGAATCTTTTCAACAAGTTCTTATCGAATAATTGGATATATAAGTAGAAAAATTAACATAAAACCTAATCTGATACCATAAATAAAATTTAACTCAAACTTTATTACGTATCTTGTTTATATAAAAATTAAAATTATAGGACCTCTAGAAGCAAACAAGCAACATGGCAAATATAACTTTTGTAGACAAAAAAATGTTTGAATTAAAATTTTTAAGAAACTGTTCTTCATCAAAATAAAATGATTTGAACCTCATAATACATTATTAGATAATGAAAGACATGCTACAGACTAGAAGTGAAGATTTGTAAAATCTATTGAAATACCTGTGTTCTTTAAGGAAGAAATTAGACATAGAAAAATTAAAAAAATACCCTTACAACTCAACAATGAGGAAAGTTTTCTGAATTTAAAAAGGGAGGGGCAAATATGTGAACACTTAATTCACCCAAGATAATATATGACTGGAAAAAAGCACATGAAAAAGTGAACAATATCATTAGTGCAAATTAAAACCACTTTGAGATGATATTCACATGCAACAGATTGAATAAAATAAAAATATTAAAAACACTGCATTGATAAGGATGTGGGTCAGCTGGAACTTATAAACGCTTTAGGTAATACACTCAAGTTCAGCACTTTAGAAAACAGTTTGATTCTTTCTTTTAGACATACATTTGCAATATGATCCAGCAGTTTAAATCAAGGGTAGTGAAAACATACACCCTCACGAAGAATGCTCACAGCAATCTTATTTATAATAGCCAGAAACTGGAAAAAAGCAAATGTTCACAAATTGTTAAATGGATAATTTGTGCTATATCCACATACTAAAAAATGATGATTGGAATTACAATACATAAAATAGCATGGATACCACATGCAAACAATGAAGTTAGACCAGTCTCTAATACCGTTCACAAAAATCAACATAAAATGGATTAGCGACTTGGACATAAGACCAGAAACCATAAAGTCACTAGAAGACAACATAGGAAGGACTTTCCATGACCTCAGTCATAGAGAAGCCTTTGGGGACTCAACTCTACCATCAAGAGAAACAAAAAGAAAACTAAACAACTGGGATTACATCAAACTAAGGAGCTTCTTCCCAACAAAAGAAAACATCACCAAAAAAAGAAAACCTACTAAATGATATTTGCATTTCATATTTCTGACAAAGGCTTAATATCTAAAATACAGAAAGAACTGATAAAACTCAACAACAGAAGAACAGGCAATCCAATAAAAAAATAGGAGGACTTGGAGAGACACTTTTCTGAAGAGGATATACAGAAGGCCAACAGGCACATGAAATTATGTTTCTAATCGCTGGCCATCAGGGAAATGCAAATTAAAACAACAATGAGATATCACCTTATACCTGAAAGACTGGCTATTATCCAAAAGTCTGGAAACAGCAAATGCTGGAGAGGATGTGGAGAAAAGGGAACATATTTGCAGTGTTGGTGGGAGTGCAAATTGGGACAATCCCTATAGAGAACAGTTTGGAGATTCCTCAAAAAACTGAAGATGGAAATCCCATATGATCTCATCATTCCACTTCTGGGCATCTACTCAAAAGATACAAAGGTACCCATCCACAGAAATGTATGCACCCCCATGTTTATTGCAGCCCTATTCACAATAGCTAAGAACTGGAAATTACCTAAGTGCCCAACATCAGATGAATGGATCAAGAAGATGTGGTACATACATACAATGAAATACTACACAGCCCTTAGAAGAGATGAAACCCTGTCATTTGAGTCAACATGGATGGACTAGAGGGCATTATGCTAAGTGAAACAAGTAAAAAGAAGACAGATACCAGACGACCTCACTCACAGGTGGAATGCGAACAGACAAAACAAAGAAACAGATGAAACATAACTAACCCAGGAACTATTGCAACAAAACTGAGGTTACCAAAAGGGAATGGGGTAGGCAGGGGCAAATGGTGGTAGAGTCCACTGGATAGTGGGGAATAACACTTCGCGATTTGGTGGAGGGCATGGTGTGTTGAAACATAAGTAAGAAATGGGGAACCTCTATATAGGAAATTATTTTAATGTGTTGAATAATTACTACAATAAAACATAAATTAAACAAAACAAAACAGCAGGGTTAATCTCAAAATAATTATAATACATATATCAGCATGGATAATATCAAAATAATTGTGCTAAGTGAAAAATGCCAAACAAAATATCATATACTCTAATTTTTAATAAATTCTAGAAAAAGTGAAACTATAATATTTTAACAAAGATCATTGGTTGCCTGGTACTAGATAGTAAGGAGGAACTTACTGTAAAAAGAAACCTCAGAACTTTTTGAGGTTGATGAAAATATTTTACATATTGTTTGCCATAATGTTTATACAACTGGCCATTACCAAAAGTCATCAAACTGTACACATGAAATGGAAGAATGTATTCCTTGAAGTAGTTGGTATTAATTTTGTGACAAATATAGCAGATAAAGTTTATCCTTGATATATACAGAAATAGTATAAATCAATGACAAGCATTAATACCTAAGTGAAATGGGCAAGGTACATGAATATATAATCAAAGAAAAAATAAAAAAACCCTATAAATCTAAACCCTAATTCAAATAAAATTAATACAATGATAATATTTATTGTATTCCTACTTAAAGTATGCAAGTGTATCTGTGCTCAAAATCTTGGAGTACATGGCAAGATGAACATTTTTATATACTATGAGTATGGCTGTAAATTTGTATAATCTTTCTTGAAAGCACTTTAAGTATTCTATTATGTCTCAAAAATATATGCTATCTTTAATATTAGAATATCTGCTCCTATGATCCTATACAAAGTAAACAAGCGGACATATAGTATTAAAGTTATTTATAGTATTATTCATTATGTTAGTGAACATTAGACACAGTCTAAATGTTCAGGAAGAGAGAAATGTTTAAATAAATTATGACTGTGACAGTGGGGGAGGTCTCTGCATTCCATACCCCTACTATACTCTTATAGGTTGGACTCTTAGGCCTCAAGCACTGCTGGTTCTAGAGTTCCAGCAATTCTAACTGAGATCAAACACCAATGAAAGCACAGAATACTGGGATAAAAGCACAGACCTGATAAAGTGGTCTATTAGAATAAGCTTAAGAATAACTTGATTTTAAGTTTAAAAAATATGTAAGCATAAAAACTTATATACAAACCTTAGGGTAACCTCAAACTATAAATCCATAGAAAAAACAAAGTAGAATATGAAGGGGAAATCAAGCACACTGTAAAACATTCAAAGCACGACAGATGAGAATGAGAACAAAAGTACGACAGTCTGCAACACATCTATAAAACAAAGAGCACAACGTCAATAAACGATTACCTTTCCATAATCACCCTCAAACTGCTAATGGATTGAACTCACTAAACAAAGGGCATAGATTATCCAAATAGATTAAAAAACAAAACTCAATTTTCTGCTGTATACAAAACCATCAAAGTTCTAAATGTAAACATATACACAAAGATAATGGAAGGAAGACAATCCAACAATCAAATGGCAAACCTTCAAGAAATCAGGACAGTGTTACTTCAGATTAAAATAGAGATGCAACTAAAGAAATTAACAAAAGAAAGGAATGAACAATACATAATGATTAAAGGGTTAACTCAGCAAAAAGACCTAACACCAATATATGCGAACCAAACAAGGGAGTATCATTATATATATATATATATATATATATATATATATATATATATATATATATATGTAAAGCAATTGTTAACAAACTAAAGAGAGACACTGACAGCAATGCAAAAGTATTGAGATTTTAACACTCCATTTACATGTCAAACAGGTATAAAAGGAAAGAGAAACAAAGCTTTGTATGACATATTAGAAGAGATGAGTTTAATAGACATTTATGGAGCACTCTACCCAACAACTGAAGAACTCCTATTTTTAACAAGTGCTCATGGAGCATTCTCAAGGATTCCTCATATGTTGAGAAACAAAACAAGTGTCAACAAATTAACAAAAACTGAAATCATACCAAGAATCTTCTCCAATCTAATGGTAAAACAAGAAAACAACTACTAAAAAGAAGATAGAAAATTCCAAAATATGTGCAGGGGAAATAAAATGCCTTCAAATAATTATTGGGTAAACAATAAAATTAAAGGAGAAATAAAAAAATACTGGAGCCAAAGAATGAATACACAGTCTACCAAAACTTATGAATGCAGCAAAAGCACTACTAACAGTTAAATTTATAGTGATTCAGGTCTACTGCAAGAAACAAGAAAAATCTCAAATAAGCAACCTAACCTTAGAACAAAAGAAAGTAGAAAAATATTAAGAACTGAATCAAAATAGAGCAGAAGGAAGGAAATAATATAAATTCAACTAAAAATAAGTAAGTAAAATTCGCAAAGACAATTCAGAAGATCAAGAAAACTGAAGGCAGTTTTTCATCAATAATAAACAAAATTGACAAATATTTGGCTCAGCTCTCCCAGAAAAAATAGAGAAAATTCTAATAACTGATCAGAAATAAAAAAGGAGCTAGAACAGATAAAACCTTGATATAAAGCATTATTAGCTTTTTATTTATTTTTATTTAAAAGCTAGTATGAACAGCTATCTGCCAATAAATTGAACAATCTATAGGACATGCTCAAATTCTTAATTATACAGTCTACCAAGACAGAATCAGGAAGAAACAGAAAACTTGAACAGACTTTTAGCAAGCAAGTAAATTAAAAAAGCAACCATAAGTCTCCCTCCAAAAAACCCAGGAACAGATGATGTTATACTGAGTTTTACTAAATGTTCAGAGAATAATCATTACCTATTCTTCATAAAGTCTTCAAAAAACTGAAAACAGGGAACACTGCCATTTTCCATGAGGTCAACATTACATTTATACCAAAAGCAGACAAGGACATCACAAAAGAAAATTATAGACCAATATCTCTGATAAATATAGATACAAAAATCCTCAACAAAATACTAGCAAATCAAATCCAACAGTACATCAAAAGGATCACCCATCATGACCATGTGGTATTTATCCTAGGATATAAGAATGTTTCAACATATGCAAATCTATTAATATAGTACACTACACCAACAAAAGGAGGGAAAAACTATATGATCATAGGAATGCACACAGAGACGGCTTTGACAAGTTTGAATACATTTATTAGAAAACTGCTCAGTAAAATAGTGGTGAAATAAACAAGCCTTAACATAATAAAGTATATATATATGATAAACTCATAGCCACTCAATGGTGAAAAACTGAAAACATTTCATGTAAGATCAGAAAAAAGGCAAGGACAACCATTTCACCATTAATATTCAATATAGAATTACAAGTGTCAGGCAAGAAAAAGAAATAACATAAATCTGCATTAGAAAAGAAAATGTATAACTATCACTTTGAAGATGAAATGATATTATACTTACAAAACCCTAAAGACTCCATGGAAAAAAAAACTTTAAGAATTAAGTGGTGCATTAAAGTGGCATTCCATAAAATTAATGTATAAAAGTCTGCTGCATTTTAAATATTCAAACAGTGAGATAAAACATAGAGAAATTAAGAAAATAATCTCATCTGTAACTGAAATAAAAATCAAGTACATTGGAATAAATGTAACAAAGAAAGTAAAAGACCTATAATAAAATCTAGAAGGCATTTTGAAAGAAATAAAAGACTCAAAGAAATGGAAAGATATTTCTGGCTAAAATTTTAGAAGAATTATTAATATTGTTAAAATAATCATTTTACTAAAACAACATATAGATTTAAGGCAATCCCCATTAAATTTCATTGGCATTTTCAAGAAACTAGAGCAAAAACATTAAACTTATATTAAATCACAAAGGATCTTGAATAGCCACAGCAAATCATGAGAAGGAAAAACAAAAGTAGAGATACCATATGTCCAGATTTCAAATTATACTGTCAAACAATAGTAATAAAAACAGCATGGTACTGGAATAAAAACAGACACATAGTTAATGGAATAGAAATGAGTATCCAGAAATAAACTCAAGACATATACGATCACTTAATTTATGACAAAGGAGCCAAGAATGTTCAATGGGAAAAGGAAAGTATTTTCAATAAATAGTACTGAAAACCTGGATAGTCATGTGCAAAGAATGAAATTGGATCAGTCTCCTGCACTGTATATAAAATTAATTCTAAATGAATTAGAAACTTGAATGTAAGGCTGGAAACCATAAAATACATAGAAGAAATCCTATGTCATACATTCCAAAACATCAGCGGTCTTTGGGGACCAATTTCAATGACAAAGGAAACAAATACAAAAATGAATCAATGGGACTACATTAAACTAAAAAACTTCTACACAGCAAAAGAAACTATCATCAAAACAAAAAGATAACCAACTCAAGGGGAGAAGATATTTGCACATCATGCATATGACAAGGTGTAAATATCCAAAAATAAATAATGTATACAACTCAACAACATAAAAATAAACGATCCTATGAAAATAGGCAAGAGATCTGAATAGACTTTTTTCCAAAGAAAACACAAATATTGCCAATAGGCACATGAAAAGACATTCCTCATCTCTTCTTATTAGAGAAATGCAAATCAAAACAAAGAGGTATTACTTCACACCTGGGAGAATAGTTCTTATCCAAAAGACTGGAAACAGCAAATGTTTTGTGAGGATTGGGTAAAAAGGGAACCATTTTATACCATTAGTGGGAATGCAAATTGGTGCAACTATTATGGAAATCAGTATAGAGATTCTTCACAGAAATTGAGAATGGAGATGCCATATGATTCCAATATCCCATTCTGGGAATTTACCCTAAAACACAAAGCACTAATTTGAAGAGATATATGCACCCTTGTGTTTACTGCAGCATTATTACGATAGTCAAGATATGGAAAACAACCCAAGTGCCCATTTACAGACAACTAAATAAAGAAAATATGCTATATATACACAATGGGATACTGTTCAGCCTCCCAATAGATGAAATCTTTCATTTTCAACAACATGGACAGAATGAAAAGGGATTATGCTAAGTGAAATAATTCAAAAGGACACAGATAAATACTGGATGATCTCACTCATAGGCAGAATATAAAGAATCAAAGCAAACAAATAGACGAAAGAAAAACTAACCACTGGACACTGACAATAATGAACTGAGGTTACCAGATGGAAAGTGGGTGGGGGTAGGGGTGGCAGAAAATAGTAGTCAGGGCAAATAGACAGTGGTGGAGGACTACTTGAAATTTGGTTATGATTGTGGTGTGTTATATATTCAAGTGAATCTGTATTCTAAACTTACATTATATTGTAAATTAGTTACCTCAATTAAAATAGAATGTACATGAGTCATGAGAGAAGGTCAAAATATCAACATTAACAGGAATTCAGAAGTTGATTTAAAGTCTCATGGATGACTTTAAGAGGTTCAAGACTTTGGGGTAGGAAGTTACTGCAGATGTGGTAGAAATAGCAAGAGAACTAGAATTAGAAGTCAAGGATGAAGATGTGACTGAAATGCTGTGTTCCCTTGATAGAATTTTAAAGGATGAGGAGATACTTCCTATGAATGAGGAAATAATGTGGTTTCTTGAGATGGCATCTGCTTCTGGTGAAGGTGCTGTGAACATTGCTGAAATGACAGTAAAGGATATTACATAATATTACTTAAACTTTGTTATGATAAAATAGCAGCAGGGTTTGAGAGGATTGATTCCAATTTTTAAAGAAGTTCTATTGTGGGTAAAATGCTATCAAACAGCATCATATGCTACAGAGAAATATTTCATGAAAGAGTCAATGACATGGCAGACTGTGTTGTTGTCTTATTTTGGGAAATTGCCACAGCCACTCCAAACTGTCACCCTGATTAGTCAGCAGTCATCAAAGTTGAAATAAGACCTACCAACAGCAAAAAGATTCTTAAGTCTCAGATAATGGCTAGTTCTTAAACAGTATTTTATTTCAATTAAGTTATGCACATGTTGAATACTTCCTAGACTACAGCAAAGTATAAATATAATTTTATATAGACTGGGAAAAATTCATGTGACTTGCTTTATTGTGATATTTGCTTTATTATGATGTGCTGGAACCAACAAGCAGTATCTCTAAGGAATGCTTGTACTGTTGCAAGTTGTTCAGTTATTCAGTTGGTGGATACAGGGTAAGTGGCCTTTGGCAGGTCAAAAAATACACAAGGCTCACTTAACATTAGTCTTAGTCTTCCTCCTTCCACCAGCGCCAAGTCATAAACATCCAGAAATAATCTTCTCCAAGTTTATTTTTCTGTATATTAGGATATCTATTTAACTGTTTTTTCCATTTTGGTTTGTTTTGGGCTCATTTCACTAGATACAAATATGAGACTTGGGGTATGAAAGCACATTAGAATGGTTTTCACCAGTGCGCCATTGAACAGTTTTAATAATATCATAGATTTCTCTATCAACATATATCCATTGAGTAGACAGTTACTTGAATACTTACATCAAATGAGATGTAAAAGCAATGTGTGCTACAATATTTCAAAGAAAGAAAGAGGTCAGTATGAGTCCTCCTCATTGGTGTGCATGCTAAGGCAAAATAATAAGTCCTGGGCTTCAAGTATTATCTTGGTTTCTTAATTCAGTGCAATGGCCTATTGAGACAATACAACCATTCCAAAATATGTATCTTGTGCTTAGAAAGGGTGTCCAGTATTTTGACTCACACTATTCTTACTAAATTGCTAGTGTTATGAGACAATGAAGACTGATAGCATACACTGATATTAGAGTCAGAATTGAGTATCATCCTCATTATTTATGTATTCTTGAAGAAATTCATGTTTCTCTATGAACCTTAATTCCTTAACTCTTACATGAAATATTAATACCAGTTACACAAATTTATTATGAGGAACAAGCGTGATCATTAATAACTAGCTTAGTATCTAGCACACAGCAAAATATCAATGATTATTAGTAATAGTAGTATAAATAGCAGAAGTAGTAGAAGTAGAGTTGGTGTTATTATTTATACTCAGTATGCTCTTTCAATGATTACTAAATACAGTTACTGGATGCCATGGCAGATGATAGTTTGCTGTTTCACTGGAGAAATAAGCAAATGTGTTTGACAATCCTTTTTTTGGTTAAGGTTATTATATATATATATATATGTACATAAATATACATACATGCATATATACATTAAATTTTTAGAAATGGTTGCACTTAAATTTCTGTATCACTCATGTGAATTAATTTTAGGAGTTGAAAAATCACCACGGGGTTTGCATTTTACCCTAAAAATGAAACTAATGTCATTAGTATAACAAGACATTCATGAAAACTTAGTTGGAAGGAAGATAAAAATGACTGCAACAATAACTAGTCAGTAGACTGTTTTCCCTTTAGTGGAAAGCTCATCTTACAAGGCTGGAGAGTCAAGCAAAAGTCAAGAAGTTTACAAGTATCAGGAGTCTACCATTAAAATTTTCCCACTAGATACTACAGTGACTGAAATTTGTATTCAGTGTGTTTCAATTCTTGAAGAAGCAGAAACCCCTCAAAATAAAGTACATTTCAATTATGACACAGTTAGATAACATAGACATTGAGGGCAAATTAGAATAATTAATTATTTTATTCATTTAGTCAAAAAACATGTATCCAGAATACTTACTTAAAAGGAATTCTAACTTGGGGATAGGTTTAACCAGTCTTCATTCTCTAAACATACCTAGTGTTTCCAAGTCTCCTATTCTGTTTAATTCTATGCTGTCCACCTTTTTCATAATTATCAACAATCCACTGTCATTCAAGTTTTAAGCTTATTTATTCTTAAGACTGTAAGAGAATGTTATCCATTATCATGTATTATGTTTGTGTAAACTTCTTATGGAGATAATCCTCATGTACATTTACAATCCCTGCAAGGCTAACTGAACTACATTTCTCATTGAATAAAAGTTTCTAAATATAAAAATAACCAACCCTCCCTCATGTATCACATCTCTATAAAGGTATTAATTCAAGGGTCCATTTGATAAACTTTGGAAATGGCTGATAGATTTTCAGTGTCTTCTATTCATCCTAGAGATAGAAAAAGTATGAGTTCGTTATTTGTTTTTTCTTTTTTTTTGTATTTATTAGTGGTGTATTTTCAAGGGGTCAACAGCTTTGAAAGCATCTCTTACTACACTGAGTTCCGATAACATTTGTATCAGTAGTATCTTCTTGGCTTCTTCATCTCTTCATCTTCAATATTTGGAATTCTAGACAGTTAAGTTAAAAAGGAAATATTCGAATTCCACTGAAGCTGATTATATTACTTCAGAAAAGGTATCAGAAAATGTATCAGTCACTGTGATTTAAAGCAACTAAAAACAATGTACTAGTAGGAAAAATGCAAATATTAAAATATCAAGCCATGATGAATAAGCATGATCTACACAACCTCTACATTTATTTATATCACTGACCTTGAACAAAGTTGGGGACTTCTCCCTTAAAACACAATTTGTTTCAGGACCTATTGCCAGAGTAACACAATCAGATATGTCTACTGATCTGTAAGCACATTTTTGGAAGTCTTTCTACCCTTACAGATCCCTATTAAGTAAGTCTTGTACAAAGAAAGTGAAAATTTTCTGATAGCTGGAAACATCTTGAACTTCTCAAGGCTCACATAACTTCGGAGCAGTAGAAACTGTATTTCTGACTACGTCCTAGGTCCTACCACAGAATGGAAAAAGACACAGGGTTGAGTAGGGGAGAGTGGAAGAGTGTGGTCAGTAGAGGGGAAGCTATTATATTCTGGTACTTTAAACTTCTTCAATAATGGGTTGTGGGTGCAGGTGGTAGGTGGGTGGGTACATGCTTTCTTGTGAATCACTGTAGTCTGGAAAATGTCCTCAATTTCAACTGAGGAGAGATATATAATTATTTTAAAGACATACAGTAGTGTGTGCCTAGGGCAAATAAATCACATTAGTGTGTGTGTCTAGTGTTTACTGCATGGGAGGAAAAGGAAAGCAAAAGAGATTCTGATTCAACTACAATATTGTTGAGGTGACATAACACAGAGCTGGTGGTAAATCATATTTCACTTTGTTAGTGCCATCAACTTTTGATGTTGCTTGAAAATTATTGAGAAGACATTGTCTAGCTTCATCTCTTTCAAGTTGTTCAATCAAGCAATATTCAATGAGAAGATCAAGTTTTAGGATACTTTTTTTTGAAATTATTTCTACAAGTAACTTCTAAAAAGGATCACACAGACCCATCTAAACAAGATGATGGGATTTTTCAGTCTTCAGCTACATCATCAATAAACAGGTCTCCAGAGTAGGTATGTGATGAATTTTTTTGAATAAATAGTTTTTTAGTAGTTGCCTCTCTAAAAGAATTAACCATATAGCTGTTTTATATGACCTTCTGCAATACCCTTATACCATCATGCTACTTGCTACTTCAGAAACATTTCTGTAGTTTTCCCCATTGAATCTTTATAGTATTGACAAAGTAGTAAGGTCACATAAATGTTATATAATGTAACTATGCATCATCACTCAAATGAAATGTAAGTTTTTCAAAGCAAATGTCTGGACTAAGTCTTCTGAGTATCTCCAAGGTGACTTCTACTGTAATCTGTGGGTAAAGTATGAGCACATTTTATACTACTGATTTACTGACCTACTGGAAATGTTTTTATATATATATATATATATATATAAAACATTTATATATATGACAGTTATACTAGACAGAGTCCTCATCTACTTATATATTTTGAATTCTAAATTTTCACTAATTGGTGATTTCCTTAATGTCTATAAGAGTCAGGGGGATTTTTAATAAACTGAACCTATTAACATGTTGTAGAGAATGCTCCTTTTTCCCATAATATAACTGTTAGGCTGGCCCAGGGACAAAAGCAGCAGCGGCCATGCCCGGGAAAACGGCAGCCAAACCCGGGAAAAAGGTGGATGACATCAGAATAAGGGATGCGACCCCCACACCTGGATTCACAGGGCCAATCCCCAATCGCCACATAGGAAGCCCGCGAAATTCCTCTGCTTAAAGAGCCCGCTCCCCTTTGTTCAAGTGCGACTTCCCAGCCGGCGACTTCCCCAGGCCCTCTGCGGACTTGGGAATTTCGCCCGGGTGTGCAAAACCCCAATAAAGCCCTGGCTATTCGACTTTTTGGTCTAATTGACTTTTTCTCCTCGTGGAGCCCAGAAAAACCTTACAATAACCAACACTGCTGCAGTCTCACAAAATTTTACTGTCTGTCACAGAAAAGAAAGTGCTCACAATTCTTCTAAATATACTTAACATTACTATTTCACTTCTCTAAACACAGCATTAACATAGAGCTGATTGCGCATTCAAATACCTTCACAGACAGCAAAAGAATTGTTCAACATTAACACATTTACTTGCTATCTAGCCTCCCTCTGGACCTTCCAGCAATTTCTGACTGATGAAAAAGAAAATTGAAACATGTTCCTCTTAGTTGATCCTGCTAAAGAGAGACAGCTCTGAAAAAACAAGTATGATTGAGCTATGATACATTTTCTTAGACACGTAATTATCCAAAGTTTAAATGTCAGTTATTTGTGGATTGGCCTGGTTTCCAATGACTTGAGAGTATATAAACTGGGACTGTGGTGTACAGACTTTGCTTGGCCTGGTAACCTAAGGGTCCTGGAGACCTTTTCTGGTATCTTCTTCCTCTTTTTTCCTATTTTTCTCCTTTCCCTTAGCATAACAAAGACACCCAAAGCTTTCCTATCATCAGAAGAAACAAAACAAAACAAAACACTCCCTTGATCTAAGAATCTCTCTGGCTATTGCCCTCTGTCATTTATAGAAACATTTACTTAAAAAGAAGTTCCTACTCACTGTTTCCTTTTCTTTCCTTCTTTCCTAGTCATTGCCTCACCTCCATATTTACTAACCCAAGAAATAATGTGCCATGATATTACTTTATTACTTGATCACTCTCAGGTATTTGAAAGTACCTCTTAAAATTTCATTTTCTCTTAACTTTCATTGATTTTCTTATCTTCTGACTCACTGGCAGCTCTTTTTCTTTCATGGTCTTACCGTTCCTCTATACGGAATTCCTTTGCAATGGTTCAAACTCTGGTATTACTCCTAATACTCATCCTTAGGCTTCTGATATTCTTACTCTATAGAGTTGTTTTGAATGTTTTATTCAAAAACATGGCTTAAATTTCCAGTTATATTTGATGAATTCCATGTCTATATCTCTGCATTTTAAATATGTTTCAGACTCATGTTTCAACTTCCTTACAGAATATTTCTACCTGGATGTCTTGCAGATATATCATATTCAACAAGTACAAAACCAATAAACTAGTCTTATTTCTCCAAAAATGCCCTGCTCTGTGGTGTCATAATGTGTTTTCTAAGTCAGAATTCTGTAAGTCTTTCCACATTCCTCACTTTTCCTTCCTACTAATATTCATTCAACTATTTATAAAGTCATAAGATTGCTTCTATCTCGTTACATTAGCATCTGTTTTCCTCAACTTCATACTTTAGACTTTACTACTTAAATCCAGGTTTTCATCATTTATTGCCTGAGTAGCAATATTCTCCTAATTAATTGATTCTCTTCCAATTTACCTGCTACATTGATATCAGAGTGGACCTTGACAGTCTACTGAATTAAAAACCTTCTATGGCTTCTCACTATTTAGCTAAGTACACAAAGCTCTTTATGAGCTATACCACTCTCTAGAATTATTTTTTTAAATTCTGTGTATAAGCACTTTTTTTTTACAGTCTTATCAAAGCATGTTCAATTTTCTCTAATAAATTACACTAATGTAATTTTGGGGGCAAGAATGAAGGCAAGTAGGCAGGCAGACAGGAATAGAGGGGAGGAAAAACATTTATTTATTTTATTTAGTTTTTCATCTTGACTTTTCCCCCGAACCTGGGTCTTGAACGTGGGTCCTTGGCATGTATGTGCACTAAGTCCAGTGGCCTTATCTGCTAGGCCACCAGGGTGTACTAGATTAATGCGATTTGAAACATATTTTAATGCACTTGGGGTTAGCAAACTTTTTCTGTAAAGGGTCACATAGTGAATAATTCATGTTTTGCCAGTAATACAGCTTCTGTTAAAACAACTTTCCCACTGTGGTATGAAAACAGCCATACTCCATGAATAAAACAAATGGGCATGACTGTTTTCTCATAAAACTTTATTTATAAAAGTAGAGGTGGCCATATATGGTCCTTGGGTCATAGTTTACTGATCTTGAACTAGAAGTTCATGATATATAAAGAAATCCTATCTTAAATTCTTTCACAGTTTTAAAAATTAATTTTGACTGTTGTGTCAATTAGGATTTTCATATATTTGGTTTACTTAAAACAAGGTATACATATATTTAATATATAATGTAAAAGCCATAATTCAACCACAGAGAAGTCTTAGACCAAAAATTAATTAATCTTCATCTATGAATAATATTCTGTTCATAATACAGATTCAAACTTTGATAAGAATTACCCAAGTCTGTACTTTCACTTGGGAAATAAAGCTTCTAAGAATTCTTTGCCTCATTGGATTTAACATATTCACTTATACCTGTGGTATATTTCCTTTTCCCCACTGCTGAAGTTTTTTGTCAATCACTTCCTGCCTGTTTCTAGGTGTTTATGCTTCCAGAGCAGCGGGAAATCTGGAGACTGATAAACATCAGGCATGTCAGGGAAAGACTGATGTCACCATATGCTCTTAAAACATATTACATCATTGGATATGTAGACTGAGTGTCCTTACTCTGAAAGAAGAGTTTAAATAAAAATACCTGGGATGCTGTCATTTCTATGGATGGAGACAACTTTTTTTGATATGGAGGAAAAATTTTGAAATCTGAGCTAGGAGCTGATCATTAAGAAAAGCTTGATAATTTTTTCCTTAGTGAAAGAAAAATTAGGTACAAAACCATCCTATATATAATAGAGGATTAATATACACAATCTCCACAGTATACATAATATATATTTTATATATATGTGTGTGTGTATATATATATATTATATATATATATATATAATTAGAGTAGGTAGATGTCTACAGGCTAGTTCTTATGAGACTCCCCTAAATATCTCTTACTTGTCAAATTACCAAGCATTAGTAGATGTGTGATATAATTTCCTCCCTAAGTACTCTCCATTACAGAGACATATCTGATAAATTTAGTGTGTTAATTATAGTGGTCAAAGTTCCATTTGATTTAAAGCAATGTTCTTTAAGAATGAGTAAAAATAGTCAACAATAAGGAGTAATATATAAAGCAATTATTACTCATTATAACAATAGTATGAGATTGTCATCAATGACCTTATTGATGAGAGGAATAGGGAATTATGGAGTCACAAGAAAGAAAGAACCTGGATCTTTCATAATATGAATCTACTACATCAGTTCTGGACCACTTATATGTAAAGAAAAAAGGAAACAACTCATTTCAATCTTGTTTAAGATAATAGATAACTAAGTTTCTCCTGTTAAAGCATGCCAACCTGCTATATAATAACTAATTTGAATGATTTATCATTATCATCATGTTAACAATGCATAATAGCTATTTTTTGTTTCAGGCTACATTAATTATTCACATAAGTTAATAACTTGGTGATAATACAGATTAAAATATATCAAGTAGATATAATTTATTAGCATATGCACGTATACATAAAATGTTGTTAATTGTGTATGAACTGATCAAGTCTCTTCATTCTGGATCTCAGTCTTCATTTGTAAGAAAGAGAGCTGAACTTCATGTTTTCTAAGCCTCCTTCCACTTATAAAGGTTACAATTCTAACATTCTATAGGTTCAAATGCATTTTTTGCTTGTGTGTAATTTGGTACAATCCATCAAGGAAAGAAAATGGGATTTTGGACCTAGTGAGGGAAAAGTCACATTCAAACTTAAATTATGTTGCAAGAAGTTATTGTCATTTTTTTAAATACTGTGGTGAAAACATCAAACATCTGTACTTTCAAAGATGATCCACTGTTACACCTTGTAGAGTAGAAGTTAGGTCAATTGCCTCTGAAGGAGCACAAGCCAGATTCCCCTGGATTCAAGTCCATGGTTGGAGCAGCGGGGAAACAACCATTATGAAAAACCAAATAAAAAAAAAGATTACCCATATTCATATATTCAGATAAATCTACTTCTATCTTGACAGAAGATAATTTTTTGTTCTAAAGTGCTGTTAAAGATAAGATTGTCCCTCTTCAGTCCCTATATATATATTCTTCCCTTTTCCTATTTCATAGATAATATCTGAAGCACAGTAGGACAAGAGAGTCTCCAGACAAAAGTGCATTGTGATCACTGCCATGTTATTCTTCTTTACTTCTATTCACAATTTTTCCCTTTCATGTCAAGCATTTTCCTTTCTGATGCAGAGAACTCTTGAAGTAGGAAGAGAAAGTTCTATTCTGTTTAAGAGTGGGAGGTAGAATTGCTGGTTTCATGAAATTCCCTTAAGTTTTCAATCTATCATTAATTTATCATGACTACACTTAAAGAGAATAGGACAATGACTCTTGTTTCAGCATACCTACCACATCAAAAATGATTTAATCTGAGAATAGCCATAAAAATGTTGCTAAAGCAGTTGCACAAAAATAGTGCTTGCCCCAGAGAAACAAGGCTCATTAGATCTAAAGCTATGAGGAAGAAATACTTAATGAAAATACACTGCCATCCTATGGAACAGTGTATCTGTAATTTGGGATAGGCTAAGTTATGCCACAACAGCCATCTAAATTTTATTATCATAAAAGAACAAGGTTTTATTTCTTATTTAGGTTTCATGTTCAGTATAGGCTGGTGGCGTGGAGGTTCTGCTCATAGAAATTAATTAAATACTCAGGCTGAAGGAAGATCCATCTTGAAAGGTGCTTCCATAAACACCAAAGAAAAATCAGTGAATGGTTTGAAGCTGAGCACTGGCAATTAAATGCTTCCACCAATTATTGATATGTCACTTCTCACATTTCAATAGTCAAAGCAAGTTGTATGGTCACAATTGAGTTCAACTGGGCAGGAAAGTACAAGCCTACTAAACGGCTGTGAGGAGATCTGAGATATTTCTGACAGCCTAACTGACTACCACAGAATAGGAGACTGCAAATCATATAAGCAGAGTTCTGAACTTAGTTCTATTATATATGTGACCTACAACATTTAAATTCAATGGTTTTCATAATCTCCCACACTCCTTTTTTGTAAAGATCAGAAAGGCAATAGAAAAAGAAAAGTATAAATCATTAATCATCTGTAGTTATCCATTCTTTTGTGATTAATTATTTTATCTAAAAATATGCAGTGAGTGTTCAGAGTTTGGGTGCAGAAGAGAGAGATTATTGAGAGGAACGAAGAAACTTTTATTAATGCTAAATTAATTTCTTATCTTGCTTGTGTTCATGGATTCATATGTGCATAAATATCAAAATTCATTAATCATATATTATAAATAGGATCACAAATGCTTCTTATGTAGGCAGAGTATAAAAATTCAATTTGTGGATTTAGGATAGCATTCAAATAATAGCAATCATTCAGCAAAAAATTTACAATTTTTAAAAAGTATATACAAAATTACTTTCTTGAATGGCTTGAAATTTGACTCTTCAGTAAAAATGAAAACGCTGACAGTATAGTTTTAGGGTGAGTAGTATACTCTAGAGATCAGAATCTGTGCTGAGAGAGGATTAAAGGCAACATCAATTACCTTATGCATTTAACAAAGGTTGTAACCACTCTCACATTCAGATCACTTATCTTTAAAGCGAGCACTCCATAACACAAAAGTGTTGAAAGTATTCATTCAATGAATTACTGCAATTAATATTTGCCTTAATTGAGTCTTCCATCTGACGTTTCCTAGATTGACATGTGTAGGGAAAGAAGTAGAGCTTTTAATAAAGCAGTAACCCCAAATTCCCTCTTTGCATCTCTGAATGTACAGACTAAGAATCTTTTGTCAAATATGTTTCTGTAAACACATACCAGTCACACATTATGCCAGGACAGACTAACCTGGGGTTTGATTGAGATAGTCCCCCATTTCCTATCAACTACACTAGGCTTGGTGCTCTGACTTACCTCAAAAGGGCTCACAAATTCTACTAAGAATGCTAAAGAAAAGGAATTTTAACTGGCCACTGACTTTCTTTTTTAAATAAAAGCATTTTGAGATATAACTCACATACTTGGTTTGCTTTTTAATAAATCCATGTTATATGACACATTTAGGAGATGCAGAGAATGTCAAGTAACCAAAGTTAGAGTGACAGGATACTACTGCTTGAAGGGATTCAGGATTCATTTTGAGCAACACCATTTTTTCTGAGTAGATAACTCTAACAAAATGACGTGGTAACTGCTGTGTTTATATTGTTTTTTATTTCCATTTCTCTTTATCTGTGTCTCTCTCTAACCATGACACTCTTTGTCTTATTTTTTCTCTCTTCCTCACTAGCCCTCTTCTTTTCTTCTCCCCTTTCTTTTTTTATGAAAGCATGTGGTGCCAGTGCAAACACGCGCATACACACAACACATACATGTAAACACACACAATTTTGACAATTTTCTACAGCCTCTTATTTAAAATACGTTAATATGCCCTGGGGGAAGGTAGCAGAGAATACCCTTTGTAAAATCTAATAAATAAGTGAAAGTATTAAAGAGAAGTGACTGTGAAGGCAAATCTGGATTTTTTTCTTTTTTAGGATGTTATCTTCCTTTGAAGAAAATTCTTAACAAATCCCTGGATAAATGCCATAAGCTAAAGATATTTAGTGAAAATTCCCCGGGGGAAAATATGAAATGACTAATGCATCAATAATGCTATATTTAACAAAGTCCATTAAACTTTCCAGGCTAAAATATCCAAGACAAATCGACAAACGAGATTATATATATCAGTCTTCCAGATTCACCCATACAAAATGGTATAGTATAAGATACCAAACAATTCAGAATGTTATAATCCATGGTAATGGAATTAATGATTCAAGTGTAAATTGATACTTAGAAGAAATGGATAAAAAGATGACCTATTAGTCAAAGGCCTATATTTTTGGTAAGATGCTTTTTATTTAGCTGGAAGTCCTTTGGTCCACATGAATTATTGCAAAATTATCCACCGGAGTCTAGTTTATTTCTAACCATTACAAAAAATAAGGCTGATTTTCTGTTAGAACCATATATCTATATATAATGTTTGTATATGAATGGTCCATGTCTTTGTATGAAGGTGTAGAGCATATTCATGCTTTTCATATCCACAGGTCTCAAAGATAACTACTTTCTCCATAAGCCAGCAGGTTAATCCTTGAGGAAGTGTACTCCTCTAGTTTCATGCTTAATAAAGTGTTTGAGAGATCATTTTGCATCTATCTGTACCAGTCCCCTCCATCTTCTCCTTTATCTTGGTTAGCTAGTGTGTACAAATTTCTGGCTTTTAGGTACATTTTGCCTCTAACAGGAAATGGCATTAAATATTTCACTTGAAATTTTTTATTTTAAAGTTAAAGTAACCAATTTTCTCCTCCTCCCTCTGATCTCCATCTTCATTTCCAGAGCAATCAGGGTTAGATAATTTCAATAATTTGCTGTACCTTTTCTCTCAATTCACCTGTTCAGTAGATCTATGGGTCAATAGTTTCTTTGGGGATATTTGGGGGCAGGATAGAAAGGGATTCACAGAGCAGATGCTTAGAGATATTATCTAATCCTGGCTTTTGTCTACAGGCCGGCATCTAAATTACTATGGTTTCCTGATTATCATATGTAACCTTGGGGATCTACATAGTTTCTATCCATTTATTTCATTCTAGTCCGTTTCTTCAACTCTTCCTTGTATTCCATTTTCTCTTTTACTCTTCTGCATAGATGGAAATCAAGGGTTTCAAATCCTTTAAAATATTTTTATAATCACCGACATTATTTGATCACCCTTCGAGCCACAACTTCTCAGATGGTGTTGATTTTCATATATCTTTAAGACTGTGTTCTCAGCTCTTAAACATTTTTTCATCCTGTCGAAAGATTGATTGAGGTAGCAGAGTATGGACAGCCAATGGTGAGAGAAGGAAAGGTGAATAAAGACAACAGATAGCTTGGGAGGATATACATTTGTCCAGCACTACCAATCATTCATTAGTCAAAATCAGAAACTTGGGTATCAGCCTCTACTTTTTCCTCCCTTTCATGGCAAACATAAAATTAGTTACCACACCCTATCATTGCTACTCCTATATCTGAAGCCAAGCTTTTCTCTCCTCTTCCATCATTTCCTGTTAACCCCACTACACACACACACACACACACACACACACACACACACACAAAATGTACTACTGAAGAACTACTCTCTAGTAGCTTAGGTGACAGTCACTGCAACAGCTTCTTAACCTGTCTTCCCATCTCCAGTATTGTCATCCAGTTCATCTTTCAGACAAACTCACAAAATTAGACTCCAAAATTTGAGCATGATTTCTTTGGCTTATAATTGCCAGAGTCCCTATTACTTCAGAATGTAGTCTATTTTTATTTTTAATCTAAACACATGAACTTCAAAATGAAGTCTATTTTTGTTTTTAATCTAATCATATGAACTTGTGCCAGTTAATCTATGGCTTCAATAACTAGCATTTCTCTATTCACACCATATGTTTCCCCATTGTGCTGAGTTATCTGCAGTTTCTTAAATAAGTTGCACTTTGTATGATTTTCAGTTGTTGGTTCTCTCAATCTAAAATATTTTCCATAATGCTTCTGCCTTTAACTTTCTTAGATATTATCACATCTGTGGAATAATCTCCAATCTTCCAGAAAGACATTTATAAGCTTCTTTTAAGACTTAACTCATAAAGTTTTAACAATTTATTTATATATATATATTTATCTGCTACTGAATTGAGAGGGGCTATATATTATTCACTTTGTATTTTCAATGTCTAATACAGTGTCTACCATAGTGTTAGTGCTCTGAAGACTTTTTATGACAGACAAATGGATGATAATATTTTGAGGCTCAAGATGGGTAGTTGTTTTTGACAGATGGAAAACTGGATGCAGTATATGCCACTGATGCAGCTGTAACTTGTTTGTAAGTCTGGCTTATGGCAGTTTTAGAAACAGGGAACTTAAGTTTTTGAAGCTCTTAGCATAATCATAAGACATAAGTACTCTTCTAGTTTATAAAAAAATGGATAGTGTGGCCTAATTTTCCATTCTGGTTGATTAGGAAGGGACATGGAAACCAAGATCCCCTGACTGTATAGCTAGGTAGCTAAAGGCAGAAATTTAAATCTCTTTGAAAATAGTGGTCAAGAGGCATAATTAGAGATCAGGCTACATTCAGGTACCCATTCCTAGGACCCTTCTTCCTGCCGCATTCCTTACAAATGACTTGTCTTCTGGAGGATGATATGAGACTTAAGTACCAGACTCTTCCTGGGTTGCGGGGATTAAGAAAATACATGTTCCAGTTGTGGAGGTGGCAACCATTTTATTTCTCTGACGAGACTTCTGTAAACAAAGCACATTGTTTTGTTTACCTCTTGTCTGGCCTCCATCCATACTGACTCTCCCCTCCCCTATTCCCACATGAATAACTACAAGCCAAGTTAGGATGGCAACATTCAGATTCTGAAGCTGACATGACACTCTGAAGATTTTCACCAGCCAAATTACTCTCCATAGATTGCTTAATTTGTGGAACATGTTCCATAATCACCTTTTCTCCTGACTACCCTATAACCTTCCTTTCTCCTTATGCTTTTGCCCCATTTCCTTTCCCTTGCTGACAGCAGGTCGTCAGTGGGGACTTGGAAAGAAAATCTGGCACCAATTTAACCCAAAGCAACCAAAACTGTTCTTTAATTCACTATTACTTGCCACATATAGAATTTGATGGGAGACTAGACTTTCCCATACTAATTGTATAGATGACCAGGGACAAGCATGGAAGTGTAATGTGGGAAAGTGGTACAGAGACAACAGTGTCCAGATGTGCAAACCACTCTGTCCATTAAAATTCAACTTGATTCTTCTGTACTTTGTTTATATACGGAGAAAAAAAAAAGTCCTGAAATACATTGGCTCAGATCTGTGGTTAAAATGGTCCTGAATCCATTATATAGATGGGCTACTTTTGAGAGATGTTAAGAGATGGTCTACACTAGTACCTTAGAGCAAAATTGAAAAATACATATCAGAATAGAATATCTTATTTTCTGAGTCTTCAAAGACTATTCACTTGTCAAAATCTCAAGTCAGCTTTATTTATCATTTATTTATATTCAAACTTCTAGTTCTATTTCTATTTTCAGTAGTCAATGGGCTATATTCATGAAAATCCAGTTCTAAATGAACTTGTCAAAGTGTTGAAGAACCAATGGTCACTGAAATAGCATTTTATAATTGAAAAAAAGGAGGCTTTAGATAGTTACCTGGAGAATACAAATTATGGAGTGAACTAGTTTCCCACACTGGGCCTCTTCCACCTTCCCTTTTGTGGGGAGCCACCCAAGGTTCTTTTAAAGATGGAAAATTTTCTCCATTTCCTTCTTTGTTTGTTTGTCTAATATTCAGTAAGAATCAAAGCCTTTCACTGTATGTGGCAAGAGAAGGGGAGAGAAGAGAAAAGCAAAGCAAGGCGGAACAAGCATGGGATGAGAGGCAAACGCTGCTGTTCCAGAATAATAAATTGGCGAGTCAGCCCCATCCTATAAAAGATCGGATACATTCTGGCCTTTCCACCTCACACAAAGGCTACTGCAGAAGACAGACAGTGCTCCATTTGACTTGGTTTGCTAACACTAACACTGTCTATCAGCCTTTTCTTCTGACATTCCTAAAATGTTACTACTTATTATACTATTGAAAAGGAAAGTGTTGGCAAGCAAGGAATAGCTAACATTTCATTAAAATGTTCTTCTGAAGAAAAAAAAATCTAGTTCTCAAACAACTGCATGCTAGTTCTGAAAAAAATGGGTCTTACATGTTATTTTCCATTATGTCTTTATCAAGTTAACTTGCCTTGTGTCCCTGCACACATGATTTAATGACAGAGAAGAGAATTCAGATACAAATACCAGGTCTCAGTGAGAAACTAGACATGTGAGTTCTTAAAATCCCTACATAATAGAAATTTTCAAGAATCTACCTAAGATGGTGTGAGAGAAGAGTTTGAGGATGAAGATGTCATTAAAATTTCCTTAAGTCACTGTCCGTCCAGGGCCCTCCAAACCTAGTAAGTCATTATTTTGTTGTCTCTCCCTCTTTCTCAATTTGTCTTCATGTATTTCACTATAGATTTCGTTGTATTTCTTTTTCTTATTCCTGGAGACAGCATGGTATATTAGAAACAGCATAGCTTTAATGACGACTGCAATTTTAAATCGTCCTTTTGTGTCTATGAGTCTGCACAATTCACTTAGTCAATCTGTACCTCTGTATTTTCAGCTGCAAAATAGGTTTGCTTAGGATTATCTCATAGTTCTGTTGGAAGGATTAAATGAGAGTATCTGCTGACACATAAAAATGCTCAAATATTAGTCATTTTATGAGCCTTCTATTTCTTTGTTCTGTCAGGTACATTCCTTACTCTGCTTCAATAACTGTTGCTTTTTGCATAGGTCTGTTGGTGCCTCACAGAAATAATCTAGTGGTATGCTCATCCCCTTGCCATAGTTCAAAAATTCGAATATTGCAATGATTTCAAACAAGGGATTTGATTCTAGTCTGCTTGAATTCAAACCCTAGCTCTGCCTTTGAACAGCTGTGTTTCTTCGGGTAGTTATTTAAATTCTTTTGAGGTTCAGTCTCCCCATTTGCAAAATGATAATGATTCTATAATCTAAGATTACAGTGGTTTGTTTCTGCTACCACTAGAACATTAGCTATATGAAAACAAGTGCTTTGTTTTCTTTAATTCCCAACACCTAGAATAATGTCTGGAACATAGGAGACACAAAATTAACATACGCTGACAAGATGAAATGAATTCTACCTAAAACATTTCTATGAGAGGAGAATCTCAGTTCTTTCAGGATGAAGAGGTTCATAGAATGAGTGTAGAAGACTTCCTATTGGCTATTGCTCCTCTGCTTGCAAAGAATCCCGAAAGCCAAGCCAAGCCTGGTGGGTGACTATCACACTTGACTTCTTCTCTTAAATGTAGGCATAAACTCCTCCTTACCTGGCAGTCTGCCTATGAGGCCTATAATTAAGTTCTCTAAGTGATCTAGTATTCTACTTTTTAAATTAATTACACTTCCTTAAATTTTTCTCCCCAGGTCATAAACAATTTAAATTGTTTATCAACTTAATAGACTAACCCTAGCTCTCAAATCCTGTATATTTCTTTTTAGTAGTAGAACATGGAAGCAGAAATAACAAGCCAGTGAGAGATATGGCAACTCTCTATATAAAACTCTCTATATAATGAAGGTGTGTAGCAGGAAAGCTGCAGGTTAGAGCCTTTACCTATCTGTATTGCCCATGTCTACTTCTAAGTCACAGGAACACTGTAGTGTTACCCCCTTACTACTCTATCCCTGAAATCTTCTGTTCACATTGTACCTTTCTGGGTACTGTCTATTTGGTATTTTTGAATCTTTTACCTCTTCTGATATGAAACCCTGAACAGTCCCCTAAGCTTCTCTTCAGCTTATTTTTACGTAGCACTATGATTTTTAAGAAAAATATTTCATCAAAGGTCAAGGGAGAAGAGGGGATTAGGCATTAGCTCAGGGAGAAGACAAGTTATTGAGCATTAGCAAAATGAAGCAGAGGCACTCTGTCTCCCAAATTGTGAGAGGAAATAGCTCTGAGCTTTAGCATTACTCATATATGCTTTATATGCATGACCTTCAAATGGCAGTAATGAATATCACTTTTCCTGTTGATAAATATTGATTCCACTGTGCTGGTGGAAATTTCAAGTCCATTTGGATTTGATAACTACCAGAGTGACTTATTAAGAGGGTACATGCCCCTCGGCATGTATGACTGCTTGGGTAACTCCTGTTCTTACCCACCTACCAATTAAAGGCCAAGACTTTCAAAGCAAAAATAAATAAATAAATAAATAAATAAATAAATAAATATATATATATATATATATATGAAGATTACTGCTAGCATTCTTCACTGTAAACCTTACTCTTAAGGCGAAACCAAATGCTAATGGCCTGGAAGGTGAGCTGTGCATAGTGACATTTACGTGCCCATATTCTTACTAACAGCTAGCAGCTATATCTCCATGAGTATATGGTAGGAGGGTGACCCATCTCTTTGGGTAATGTAATACCACAGAACTATTCTAAGGGTTAATGTTGTCATGTTTTACAGGTAATTCTGCTACTGGCATTTTTTTCTGGAGAATAACATCTCTTTGTAGGATTGAACACTGACCTGGTTTAGGGTTGATGGATTCTATAGCTCAAATGAATTATGATGAGCTAACATCCATGATGTCATAGGTCAGTTGTGAAAATAAAAAAGCAACCGAGTTAGGTCAAATCTGAAAGAAAATGAAAACTGTGGGGCCATAAGAAGTATATGCTAATGAAGGCTTTGAAGTTTGCCTCTGGATTCTAATTGTCCTCTGTATTTCTGCTTCTCTTGTTTGATTTCATGTAGGATAAGTTTATGATGTAACCTCAGTCTCATGGAGAGCAAAACTTAAAATGGAAGCCAAAGGACTTATTTTCACAATTGCAAAAGGTAAAGCTAGTGACATAGCGATACTGCTTCAGTGCTCAAGTGAAAAAGTGCTAAACTAGAAGAAGCGTAGCACCATTTCCATTTTACCCCCAGTGACACTAACAGCGAGATCTGAAGAGTGTTATTTTGGATCTTCTCAAAGACTGTTACTTCGGAGAGCACAAGAAGGGACTACTCTAAACTAGAAATCATGGTCCCACAAAGAGGACAAGGCAACAACGATAGCAGTAAAGTGGTATTTTCAAGTATCTTCTTAGGAAAGAGACTTCAGCAAAAGGCCTGAAGTGGATGAATACAAAAATATTGTTTGTGAGCACAGACAAGGCACTGTCAGGTGACACTGGGAGAGAATATCAAGAGATCATAAAATATATAAGTAGAAATAGTAGTTAGTAACATTGGCATTATTACAGTTCATATACCTCATTTGTAACCACTGGCTGAGATATGTATTTACATGGCACAAAGAATACAGTTCTACTGATGCATTTGATTTTTGCTTTTCTTTTTTCTTCAAGAATGGAGATGAGTCTCTGCTTAAGAATCCACAACCAATCCACGAATCTCCCTTTGGTCTAAAGTACACATCTGTGTCAGAGCTCTCCTAACGGTAAAACATAAAGCTAACTGGCCCTATAAAAAGAACCAAACCCACAGCCTTGACCTCATTAGTATGCTCCAACCATCTGAGTTAACTGGCCATGATCCTGGGAAACATTTTCTTTCTGAACTCTAGAAACTCAATAGTCTCAGTAATGTGATAAAGATAAGTCAGGTTATGAGTGAAAATTAGGAGATGCTCTGAGTCAATGGCCCTAGGCTTAGAAGAGGCAATGTAAAATAAAGATAAACCTCTGCTCTGGGCAGGGATTAAAAATCGTTCTAAGAGATAGAGTGGAACCTAAGGCCAGAGAATGCAAAATAAAAATGTAAGGAAATTTGAGGTAGATTTAATTAAAACACAGACTTCCTAGATCCATATTCTGTGATTATTTGTTATTACTCTGAGGAGCTGATTAAGCAGTAGCAGATGTCACTAATACACAAATCTCATTACACATGTAAAATGTGTTTAGCACATAGAAAACCATGATTAGAACATTTCTGAAAGATGCTTCTATTTCCTACTTGACATGAAAGGAAAATTTTACTTTAGATTTCTGGAAGTACATACAGTTTGAATCAAACCTACAGTCACTTTCTGAGAAATCGTGAAACCCAACTGAAGCATTTATTTTTATTCAGATGGATAAATATTTATTGAGTGTGAACATATGTCCAGCTTTCAGAATAGACAAATAGTTATTTAATCAAGTTGACTTTTGCCTTAATAAAGTGGACAAAAAAGAGTGGAGAGATGGTAATCATTCTCTTCTAGACAATCTGGAAATTGTTTCTCTTAGATAACATTCTGAAAAGAAGGTAGTAGGGATGAATGACTGCAAAATACATGGTTTTTGCTCTGAGCTACTTCTTATACATAGCTAACATCTGGAGAGTACTTATCACGGGCCAGACATAAATTAGATACTTTGCATAGGTTCACTTGCTACCACAACCTAGTGAGATTTGTACTATTATGTTCCCATTTTACAGAAAACGGAACTGAGACAAAATATTGTTAAGACTTAGTCAAGGTTGGCCCATCCTGGTGGAGCACTGGTTTGGTTAATAACCTATGAAGGAGTGAAGGCCACACACCCCTGGATTTGAGTCCCAGGTCTGAGGGAAAACAATCAGTGTGAACAAATAAAAATAAATAAAACAAAGATACTTATTCCTCCTGCATGACTGTCCATTTTCCTTCATTCCTGCCTGCCCCTTTCCTTAAAAGAAGACTTATTCAAAGTCACAGGACAAGTAAGTGGCCAAACTGGGACTTAAATCCAGGTAGTTTCTTCCCAGAGCCCACACTCTTAACTGCCATGCCATGCTGCCTTCTCAGTACAGGTGATGGAAGTATTTGAGTTGTGAATCCTTAAATATTCAGAATTACTGATTTGAATGAGCAAATACCTTTAATAAGTACACATATTAAAAGATACCACCCCAAAGGTAGTGTTATGCATGTTTCCTTCTTAACTTCTGAGATGACTAAACAAATAAGTACAAGCAGTGCTGCTTATTAGCAAGTCAACAGTTGTATTGAGTATAGCAATTTACTATGAAAACATAACAGATTTTTTGAGTAGCATGAACTATTTAAAATTATATGAATTGCCAACTAGAATAATTTCTTGGTTGCAGGGTCAGGAGGAAGGCTACTCTTCTTAAATCTCATTTAGCATTGAGACAGTCAAATACATGAAAACTGGCAATTTTGTTAATGTTAGGAGTGTGATTCAGGATGGAATTAGGAAGGGAGCTCATTGTATTGCTCCCCTTCTGTTTCAGGGACAGGAAATAGCAGAAAACTGTAAAGGAGCAATATAATTTGTTGCCCACATTAAATGTTACTCGTGAGACAGAACTGTTGAATTAGTGGAGACAAAGGCATCAAGAAATGCATTTTGTTCCCTGTAAAACTTCTAACATTTGTATTTATTTCAAAATGTGTACACTCCTGGTATTTGGGGGGGTACCTAGTAGAATATAGTGTTTGTGTCAGAAAAATCAAGTTTCTGGCTAGGATTACATTGTAGTATTCCAGTGTCTCTCTTTATTTCTTCTAACAGCCTTTGTGGTCGCTCATCTCTATGATAGCGCACCACTAAAAGCAATGTTAGGGAAGAGGATTATCTACAGAAGGACCAAAGAACATCTGCAGGATGGCTCTCTAAATGTTCTCTAAGTTACAGCACATTATATGATATGATTTGATTTTTTTAATGTTATGGAAAAGCTTTCAATTTCAAACAACCAGACAATAAACATATTCCCATGTGAGAGATCAAATAAAAATTTTACATGGCTCTGTTTTGTAGCAATATTGCAGAAAATTCATATGAAGCAGACCATTATCTTACGTATTTCCCTGCTTTTATTGAAAGTGATTTAATAGCAAAAAGAAGCTTTTGCTGTCTCATATCCCCTTATTATTACCTAATTTATTTTCTGTATTTGTTTCTATAATATTCAGTAATCAAATTAGTTATTTCAAATATGATTTTGATTTCTAGAAAAATAGGGCAACTCTTTATTAAACATTAATGAAATATGGTTAGCAAAATCAAAAGAAAAAATAAAACACTGAACCTTGTCTCAGAAATGTTAATTACCAGACCAGTCATATATATATATATATACATATATATGTATATATATATATGCCCTCAAATATAAACAACATTTAATATTACTATGACTTAAAATTTTTTGTCTGTACTGTAGCTGTAGTGCAGTGTTTATCAATAGAGATAACTATGCAAAAACAGAATGATAAGTTTAAGGTGATGCAGCAATTTCATATGCAACTTGGATGGCATGATATTATTGGGAGTGGTATGATGTTAGGGATGCTATGATGGTATTATTAACAGGTTGTGATATTTTCATCAAGAATCTCAGGAGAAAAGACGAGTTTGGCTAAAAGACTCAAGAGATGGAGTTTTGTGTTATAATTCCATTTCTTGATTGCTGGGTGACCTTGAATAAATAACATCTTTGAATCTCAGCTTCTCTGTGTGTGCGAGATTGGGGGTTGGGGGGCATTAGGTGGTGGTACTATCAAGTAGTTGTAGGTAACTAATTTTTTTAATTACTTTTCTCTATATCTTTACATTTTATTGAAGGAACACTGCATCATAACAGTATGTAGATTTAAGGGGTGCATTATCCCAAATCAACACGTTTATAATACATTAATTTTAAAAAAGGAATTCTGAGAGAGGTGGGCAAATCAGGTAAAAGGGGTCAATTATATTACTATTAAGAATATAATTGGACTGTTAATAAAATCACTTTTAAAAAAGGCTTTATGAGCATGTATCAAAAGTCTAACAAAACAATTTCAGATGGGCCAAAGGAAAAAGCAGGTTTACAAAACTTCTGGCAATGCCCACCTACAACATGGTGAAATTGGAAAATTGTAAACACAATAGTTATTAGTTTAATTAACTCTATTATGTAAAGCACAATTCTAAATTTGGGTGGGGGCATATAATGCACAGTATCTCTGTTTCAAAGAAGGAAAAATTAAATGACTAACACAATCTTGGCCTGTTTGGTCACATCTTTGCAAAGGCCTCTGAAGTTCAAACGATTTTACTGCATGCTGACTACTAAAAGTATATAATGCAAATGAGAGAAGAATAAAATAAGACCAGCATTTCAAGTTCACAAAGTTCTGAGGCTTGTTCTTTAAAAGAGGAGGAAGAAAAAAATGTCTTATTCATTTCCTAGAACTCCCAATAATCTTTTAAACAAAACAACAAATCACAATGGTTAGTTACTTAAGAAAGACAACTGAATGTACCTCATTTGAAGTTTTTGCCTCAAAATCTTTTCTCCAAAGCTAAAGCTTCAATATTACCACATAGCTTGAAGGAATGTGTGAAAAGAAGATACTATGAGACACTTAGAGTTTATCTATATTTTAACAAATAAGGAAATATTATTGTCTGCAATACACTTTGATCAAACTGGGACAGTCAAAACACCAGAGTTAATCCTAAACTATAGAGGGAAGCCCTCACGGAGGTCTGAGTATTCTCAGAAGGGCTCCTTGAGACTTCTGCTTTGTACCATGAATGAGTAACTGGAACTAGAGAAATATACAAAAGATACAGAATAACCCAAGCAGAGCATGATACACTTCCTAAGTTGACAAAGATTAAAGTTTGAGAAGACTAAAGTGTCTGCGATTTGCAAGACAGAGTCCTGGAGAGGATGAAACTACTGGTAATGTCCCTCTTATAACATGACAAATTTTGAAAATTGGAACCATGATAGTATTAATTTGATTAGGTTGTTCATGTAAAGCACAATCTTAATTTGGGTTGGGGTATAAAATGGATACTACCTCTGGTTTAAAGAAGGAGGAATTAAATGACTAACACAATTTTGGCCTGTTTGATCATGTCTTTGAAAAGGCCTCTGAAGTACAAATTATTTTACTGATTGCTGACTACTAAAAATATATAATATAAGTGAGAGATGAAGAAAATAAGTTCCATGAATCTGCATGAGATTCTCTTCAGTACTTGTTATAAAATTAAGCTGTACATGCAGAGGGTAATACTACAAGGCTATTCAAAGAAAAAATATCAGGGATCTGTAAATACACAGGACTATAAAAGGAGATCTGATCATCCATATTGGAGAAATCTCATTGAATGCAGAAGAATCTAGCCTTAATAGTAAAATGTCAAGTCTAACTATAAAAAAATGGATCAACAAAAACAGAGCTAGAAATGAAAAAAATGTAGAATTAAATAATGATTTTAAAATAGCTATTAAAATATAATCAAGGATATAAAGAAAAACACCAATAGAATAAAGAGAGAAATGGAAAATATAAAAATTTACTTAATAGAACTAAACCCAAAAAGATGAAAAATTCACTGGATGGACTTAATAGGAAATTAAACACTGCAAAAGCAAAGAACAATGAAGTTTCGGATTAAAAAAAATGATCACAATGAAAGGATAATATGGAAAAAATAAAAAAATTAAAGAGATCATCAGTGATCTATGGATCAATATCACAGTCTAATATATATGCAGATTTCCAGAAAAGGGAGGGACAGAAAATTAGGAGAAGAAATATTGAGTGAACATTTTCCAATTTTGATTCACAACAGTAACCATGAATTTGATGTTAATCAAACCCATGTAGAATAAACACAATACCACACCAAGACACATAATCAAATTTCTGAAAATCAGCAACAGACAGAAAACAAATCAAAGTAGCCAGATTGATAGAAATGGTTAATCTTATGGAGTTAGCTCTTATTTTTCCTTCGGCACTAAGCCTAATTTCCAAGTTCTGCCCTGAAGTGATCAGCAGTAACTTGAGACTGGAATATGAGCAATAATTTAGGATTTCTATAAGTGGAAGATTTAGAAAGCAATAACATGCAAATCATAGAATAGTTGAAGTGATATGCTTTATAAAAAACAAATATTAAATTAATAGCATAGTATTAGTTAACTAACCTTCACTTACATAAATATATAACTGAATAATTTAAAAGAAATACAAATACTTTGGAATAACTATTATCTAGGCTTAATAACTAAACATACAGTTGATTATTGGTCATAGTGACAAAATTAGAGCTTTCTTTTATGAACTATTAGGAAAATATGTGACTTTAAAGAAGCCCTAAGTAATTCCTCAGCCTACTCTAAGTCATTTGTAGCTGTGCATTTAAAACTCCTTTGAGCTACTTTCTTACTTTGCCCATCTTAATTGCTCTAGTTAGAATTTCCTTTTGGTTTGCTTACTAAGTTTGAGCATGCCCCTTCAGAGAGATTCTGTGGCCCAGTGTAGATGGTTCTCTACTCCAAGGTACTTGCCACCTACTACAAAGAAGTTCCAAAAACACAAAATCAGTCATACTCCTCTGGACCATGCTTTTCTATGATTATCTTTTATCCTTTTTCCCCCTATCTTTGCAACCAGACCACTATGGTTTAAGTCTTCTCTAAGGAAACTCAGATTAAGCGAGAGACCTTTTCCACACAATGGTTAATGATAACTTATTCACAAAATTCTTACACAGATAGTTTAGAAATATCTACTAGAAAATTCTGATTTAAAATTTCTTAAGTATTGTAGGCTATTGTTTTTCTTCCTGTGAATTTTTCAACAAACAATTTGTCAGATAGCAAAACATTATGATATTATGACATTGGAAAATCAAATCTATTTGAGTACAAAGAATATGTCACCAACTTAAATTTAGTAGAACAAATTTTAAATTCAGTAATATTCCAACAAATGGTGCAAATCTTAACTGAAATTTGTTCAGCTGTTGAAAAATTACAAATATTACACTTCTACATTAAGTATTATTGAAATGTATCAGATAAAGTAACACTAGCTGTGACATCAGTTAGACCAAGAAATCTTAATGTCTTAACACAAAGGAAATTTATTTCTCACTTAATCAGAGATCAAGGTTCTACCACCTTTAACAGATGGGTTCCCAAAGTTAATTTGTAACTCAATACCTACCAGCATTTGGAGGAAGTTAGAGTGTACAAAACTGCAAGGGATGTTTTACATGTGCCAATCCTGGAAGTAGCTTACATAATTTCTGTTCACACGCCATTGGCTAGAAATTCAGTCACATGGGCATAGCTATATTTAAGGAACTCTGGGGAGTACAATCCAGCTATGTACCAAGGAAGAAAGGGAAATTAATTCAATGAGCAATTAGATTGTCTATACCACAAGGTGTTAAATTGTGAGAAATGGAGGTGATGTTGGCTATTGAGAAATTCTTTTCACAGGTTGAAGAATACTTAGTGAATATTTGTTGCATTCATTCTCTAAGCATCAGTATTAAAGAGAAACTAAGAAATACTGGCCTTCATTTGTTCACAGTAGACTGAGGTTACATAATTATGGGTAAGCTATATTTTGCCAGTTAGGGGGACATATCTTATGGGAGGTGTAAGTACAAGAAATTGTGTCTAATGGTAATTCTCAATTACCATTTCCCCATTCTTCATTTCAGAAGAGATATTTTCCACTGAATATTAAGGGAATATGATATGGATAATCACTTTTTCTGTCGCATCATGGGCATTTTTATCTGCAGCTCAGCGGTATACGTGTATGTGTGTATTATATACGTATACATAAATCATATATGTATATAAATGAGCTAAATTCTTGCTTATTTAATATTCACTAAACATTCTAATTTTATGCCTTACCAATATTCTTTAAATGAATGGAAGGAGAATTGTTTAACCTATTGAATAAGTTATTTTTTGTAGGTCTTCTGCTTTGAGGGACATGAAGGCAACTGGGGCTGGGAAGTTGCTCCACAGAAAAGTCAAGAGGTAAAAAAAGCTTCATGAGTATAAATAAAATTACTCTTATCATAAATTGGAAATCTGTGGTTCAAAAGTCAAAGACCTATTTTATCTTCATCACAAAGGTGTGAAGCATCTGTGAAGATTTGGTAACAATGGTTTGTTTAAATGCATTGAGTCTGACAGATCATTTTGGAAAGTTCATTGATTCTCTTACACACAGTTTACATAAGTGATGTTGCTAGAATATTCCTAATGATGAGCATCTTCAGAAGCATAATGGAATCCTGAAATCTGAGGAAAATTCTCTTTAAGACAACTTTTCCACTTTTTTAAAAATACTAGCATGAAGTTGTGGAAAGAATGTTAGACTTGGTGTCAGGAGAAGAAAATTGAAGTCCTGCTATTCTACCATTAGTCTCTATAAGAACTTGGATAGCATGTCACTTAGTTTCATCTGACTTCACTTCTGTCTTTGTATGTACAATGTATACTGAATAATGATGGTCATATAAATATTATATATTATTATAATGCATATGTATGTATTATTATAAAATTATATATAGTCCTATAAGAACACAATGATAATGTTATTCATATATGTGCTATGGGTATATAAAAGGAAAACGAGGTTTTTCTAGAATGCTGCTTAATTATTAGTGTAAAATTTTTGACAAAAGTGTGCAAATTTAATATATAGAATACAGCTATGTGAAAGAAAAATTAATTGTGGTTCCATTATGCAGAGATAACCACTCTTTATGACACAACCTAAAAGACATGTCCTTTGGTAAACATTTTGTCTTAAAATCTTTGACACTTTGACATGTACTGGGACACCACACTCTGCATTTCAAAAACCCTCAACTGTATGCATATCTGAAGTCCATGCCATTTAGGTAAATGGTCTACAAGCAACCAGGAGAGCATTTTTTTTCCATCATTGATGTTAGAGGTATCAGCCATTTTTAGTTTGAAAGACTGCGAACTTGCAACAGAAAGAAAAAGAACAGACTGATGACTTCAGGGTAAAAACAGGGATTATATGGATAGGGCTGTAAATAATATTAAAGCGAGTGAAATGACCAGGACGAGACAGAAAGCTTTATTTCATAGTTTATCTGAACACTTTTGGGAGATAGACAATGGAATATAGCTTTAGTGTTCAATTCCATCCCTTTTTTATTGAGTCAGAGAATGTTTAAAGAAATTTCTAGAGCTCTTGGAAAGTCAGCATTTTAATATGCGGCACTGAGAAAATATTATACTGAGGGAGATCCAGGTGACAATAGGGAACATGAGGCATAAGGGAATTTATAATGGTTGAGCTAATTGAGGTGGTGACAATCAGGGAGGTGAACCTCAGTGAATTACCTGCTTATCTTCCTGGTTACTGCCTTTTCCCCTGCCACTACCTTTTTATCAATGACAATTTCAGAGTTCTCAGATCCTATATTCTGGAAATGCAATGCAATATAAAAGCTGTTGGTTTGTATAACAGTGTCATTCTTAGACTCAGAAATCATTTCTGGTATAGAACTATATCAGCACAAAGTCAGGCATTTGTGATAGACTTTGTAACCTAGGAGGAGTTCACATTTTTTCTGAGCATGTAGAAAGCACAAAAAATAATTAAAGGGATAGGAAATGGAGACTACTGGTAAAGCTTTAATAAAAAAGGTCAGAGTGACTACAGTCTAAGATTTTGAATTAAGAGGTGGGTTTCTGGGTGAAGGCCCATGAATAAATGTGAGCTATAGGAGTTAAGAGATGTTATAGGATTGGATCTCTGGAAGCAGATATTGAGATAGATATGATTAAGACATGTGAGTGTTTACTAGGGATCAACACCTATGGAAGTGAGGGGAAGAAATGGGATTGGGCAGGGAGAGAAAAACTGAAATGCAGTTCAACCCAGGAGGGAGCTCTGTAGTATATATGGCTCACCAACATCTCTCATATTGAGCTCAGAGAGCTGTACCTCTAACTCCTGATACAGTCATTGAATAGGAAAGTAATTACCATAGGAAGAACTACTTTCTAATGCTGAGACAAATCTTAAAGCAGGTAACAGTGAGGTACACTACATTCAAAGCAATTCCAAAGATGGATCATCAGGTTCTTTTGAATACTAGCCTGGGTAGCACATCTCTACCCACAATACAAAGGGATTGAGATGAGAAAGGGTTAGATCATGAACCTTATTGTGCTCGAAACAATACCACATATCATAACATATTTGGGGTAATTTTTATAAATCAATCCCTGTTGTAAAGAGAGGAGTATAACTGCCACATTACAGATAAAGAGATTTTAGTCATTGCTATTAACTTGCGGACTATGACTGATTGAAGATAAGACCTTTTGTCATATTCGATTTCTTATAAATCAAATTTCAGTCATTAAGAAGACCAAAGTATATATTTCTCAAATATATTAGGTCATTATTCACAATTCCTGGCAGCTGTCCCACATCCTCAGATGTTTTCCAAAGGACATACAAGAAACACTTTTAACACTTTCAACACAGGAAATTCTAAGATTTGGGGAAGCTCTGAGCTGATGGATAAGCAAAATCAATTTTTCTTATACATTATAATATTGAATTCCACATCAGTCTTCAAATACGGATATCTAATTTCTAATAGCAGAACAATCATACAAGTCAAAGATACTGACACATTACTAAAATTTCGTGCAGTCGTTAACAACTACCCAGTCCACTATCCTATCATATGAAAATGTCTTCCAAAATGAGGCCTCTCCAGTTTGCAGGATTTCCTTTGCTCATTTCAGGTTCCAAAGGTTGGATTGATCTCAGCAAACATGGCTTCACTCTTTCAGGCTTCTGAGACAATGAAGTTAAGAAACATCATCTCTTACTCTAAGCCTCTTTTGACGTTTTAGTGTATTAATGGATTTTCCTCATTACATAACTCGATTATTAATCTCTTCCTCAACAGCCACTATTTTTTCTTCTCCATATGTTTGTATACCTTTGAAAGGAACATAGGTTACTGTGCTGATCCAGACTGTGGGCAACCAGTTAGCAAGTGCTTCTCCCTCAGTCTACTAATATTCAGATAGGACAAGGTTATACAGGTACAGGTCTTGGGTTCTCTTTACCACCCTGCAATATAGCTGCATTCACTGTTTGTCATAGCTCCTTCCTATCTACAAATTCTTGTGAATAGTCAAAAGAGATAGCCCAGTTAAACTGATATCTTTAGAAGATGTTTGGATGAGACTGTCCCATATCGTGAAAGATACACAAAAAGAGTGATCATCACAATAATGTTAGAAGTTACTTTTATTCAGCACTTATAATGCGTCAGAGATTGTGTTGTCCTTTACATAAATTATTCTGCTTAATTTACATGACTGCTCATGCAATAGGTATTATAATCTCCATTTTACAGATGAAGAATAGCGCATATATGAATTCCCAGAGTGTGGATTCTTATCCTACAGTCTGACTCCAGAGCCTATACTCTTTTAACTACCATTGTAAATTGCTATCACATAAAAGGATTTGAATTATTCTCAATTACTCCAAGAAATAAAACGACAAAACCTCACAAGATCCTCCATAATCTGTGCACTGCCTACTGCTACAACAGTGCTTTATAATAATTCTACTTTGTTCTAACTATACTGTCTTGGAACAAGTAAAATTCTTAGTTCTTTTCACCGTAGGGTCTTTGCTTATGCTGTTTACTCTGCTCGAAATGCTCTTTCCCTTACTCTTCCCTTGTATAATCCTTGTGTCACTTTTTCAACTAACTTTTCCCTGACCCCTCTCCCTCAGACTACTTTAAATAATTCTGCTAGATATTTTCATGGTTTCTTTACTTCAAGGTATATACAATTTTTTCAAGATGTATTTTTCTTGTTTATTACTCCATAATAACTTTGACTTTCATAACACTGGTCAAAAATGTTTTATTTGCTATATATATGTAATTCATTAGGTGCTTGGCATATTAGGTCCTTGCTTATCTGCTTGTTGGCTGGCTGGCTGGCTGGATAGCTGTGTGCGTACATAAAAGAAACTGTCACCAATGAATGGAGACTATAATAGTCACAGTTGAAGTATAATGAAAGAGCGTATTTTGAAATTCTTTGAAGTGAATTTCTTTCCATTGGAGATGTTTAAACCAAAAGATAGAAAGTCACAATAGTAGCATATGATAGATTACTATTCAAGAGATGAAGTCTATGTTTTCCATCCATTAAAGTTAGGACTGGTCATGTGACTTGCTGTTACAATAGAAAATTAACAAACATGACAGAAGTAGAGATTTGCAGTTTATGAACATTAAAACATGTTTTCTCTTAAAATAATGGCTCTCCCATTTAGAGTCTGGACTAACTTTGAGAATAAGAGATCAGGCGGAAAGACCTGCAAGCAAAATACATTAGTAACAACTGGGCATATGAATGAGGTCATATTAGAACATTTCTAAATGGTAAAGCCACCAGATAACACATTTCACAAAGGTGAAACCAGGTGATGAGCTGCATAGCTAATAAGCTTGGCTCAAATTGGTGAATCATGAGCAAAAAATATGCTTGTTGTTTTAAGCCACTAGATTTTGTAGGGTTGGTTAGACAGCAATGGATAACTGGATCAGGGGATGCAGCAGAAGATCTTTAAATAACAGATGAGGTGTTTACTAGATGACCCCAAATGACCCTTTCAATCTTAAGAATCTATACTGTGCTATCTTTTAAAAATACTTAAATGCCTTTTAAATATAAGCTAAGAAGTTCATTGTATTACAATGCACCAGTGAGGCTGTTCATCTATTTGTTTGGATTTACTGCACATGCCATAATTAAAGAAGCATTTCAGCATTTGATTTGTACGTAAAGCTCACATAATTTTAAAAATATTGTCTAAATCCTTCCTAGCAAGCAAAATAACATTTATGCTGAAATCTATCTCATGTACAGACTATCAGAGGTATAATTCTTCCATACAAGATAGCTGAAATATGTGCTGCTTTGAACTGTTTTAATATTGTGCACAAGAGACTAGATGAGAAAATTAACTGCCGTATGCTCCCTAATTCAAAGTATCAGATGGATAACAATAAAAGAGAAAACATATAAAAAATCATTTAGAGCCATTTTAGGACCATATGCTCAACTTCACTGGCAATAATCAACTATAATATATATCAGAAAATAGAAGTGGAAAGAGTATTACTGTATTCATCATATTGGGTGTCAGACTCCAAATCATTTAGAAATCTTATGGATCTACAGAAATGTAGTTTGCTTCTATAAATAACTAGACATATGCTAAACATTAATTTAATTACTCCTGGGACTTTTTTTTTCTGTTTGCTATAACTCAAGCTGCTTCTCCTACAAAGGTCAGGCTTCAAGTTCACAGTTATCAGGACACCCTTCCAGCTGCTACACAATTCATGCATATTCCTCCTTCCTATTGTACTGTGAAAATTCTATACTTGATCTGTATAGATAGATAGAAAGCGTTGACTTTACAAAAACATACTCCAGTTCTTTTAAATAATAAGAACCTCTAGAGCTACCTTTCTTATTTTGCCTTCTCACTCTTCCATGTCAGTTATCACACTATTGGTTTTTTTTGCATGTTTGTTTTCCTAATTAAATATTAGATTACTTTAATATAAGAATCATGCAACTTAGAATATTAGATTAAAAATGGCACATATTTAGGCTGACTATATTTGAAAGTGGAACAAAATGGGTTGGGACTTTTTGGCCCCTCAAAAGAATAGGCCTGGGGCAACTCATTCGCCCTGCATTACACACTACTTTGGTTTATTAAAAACGGGACCAAATTGATGGTTGGGAATATGAAAGCAAATAGTACTATCCAGTTTAAAATGGAACATATGGTCAGCTTACATATATTAGGTTCTCAAGAAATTACTTGTGAAATGCGTAAATTTATAAAAATCTATGTACATCACAGAACTGAAGTTAAAGTCAACAAATATTCTGTGAAAAGAGAAATAATGTACATTTATTTATTCATTAAGACTCATGGGTGATATTTTATTGTTTATTCCATATTTATGGAATGTTTATCTTATTGCCTATGTAAAAATGTAGCCACCTTAAGAGAAGAAGCAGCAAAATAGGAGATGTAAATTATGGGCTTCAGCTGAGTAAAGTGATTGGCTAATCCTATCCCCAAAATGCAACTATAATGATTTTGAAAATTGACAAAATAACTATGAAAGCAATCTAGAAATTGGCTAAATGCATACAACAATTTCAGAGTTATTTGTTTTTGAAAAAATTATGCACTTTAGGTAAGAACAATGGGAATCTATAGTAGGCTTCTTTTAATCTCACCACCCACCCCCACTACCCTGCATAGCCAAAGCAGAGATTCTGTCAGGTGGGAGTAGGACATGAGGACTGGCAACTTTTCTGCCACTATCAATAAGGGTTCACTTGATTTGAGAATGTGAAAACCAGCAAATGTCACGCACATCAGGGTTATCAGTGAAAGTGAGAAGAACCAACAGCTCCATTAAATCAATGCTGTAGTCATGGTTGTAGTCCTAGGTGTTATGAACACACGCCTGATTGAGGACCCAAGCTAGGAATACACTTTTGAGCAACCCTGAAGCTACACACATACACAGACTTATCAGAGCTAGACTCTCATGAGATGACAAAGGTCCCAGAGGAAAGTAAAATCTGCCCAGCCTGAATTTTGATGTGCTTCCCTACATAACACAAAATCACCAGCAAATGTTTATTGGGCTTAAAAGGCTTAAGCAAAACCTATGACAAATCTTTGGCTGACAACAAAGTTAAGCTGACTCAGAAGTAACCTCTGTGTAACCAGGCATGAGAAAAGAATAAGGAAGAAAACCTTAGCTGTGATTAAGTAACTCTCAAACTGTGGGCAAAATAGTCTTTATAAAATTAGTTCAAGGAGTCACTAAACAAAGGAGAAATGTAAAACCGCAACCACCACAAGCCATGTGATGGTAGGAAGATCAAAACTCAGAGTTGTTACTATCTATTATCTAAAATGTTCAATTTTCTTTTTTTTTAAAGTGTTAAATTGTCAACAAAAGTTGCAAAACATTCAAATAAACAAGAAAGTATGGTACATACGTAGGGGAAAAATCCAATAAAACATTCCCTTACGCAAGAACGTGTTCAACACCACTAAACATTAGGAAAATGAAAACGAAATCCATGAGATATCACCTCACACCTTTTAGAATGTCTACTATTAAAAGGACAAGAATAACAGATATTGTCAAGGATATGGAAGGAAAGGAACTCTTGTATGCTGTTGGTGGGGATGTAAATTGGTACAGTCACCATGGAAAATAGTATGAGATTTCTCAAAAAATTGAAAATTCTATACAATCCAGTTATTCCACTTCTCAGTATTAATCCAAAGGAAGCAAGGACACTAACTCAACAAAAAAAATCTGCATTAACATGTTCATAATAGCATTATTTAAATAACCAAAACATGGAAATAGCCACCTAACTGTTCACTGACTAACGAATGAATAAAGGAAATGTGACACACACACATATACACAAACAGTTGAATATTATTAAGTCATAAAAAGAAGAAACTCTGCCATTTGTGACTACGGGCTTTGAGGGCATTATGCAAAGTGAAATAAGTCAAAAAGAGAAAGAAAAATACAAATGAGTTTATCTTATATCTATTATTGAACCTATAGATAATATATTATCGAACTCATATATACAGACAGTAGATTCTTGGTTGTATGAGGCAGGAGAGGTGAGTGAGATAGGTAAAGGTGGTCTAAAGTTATAAACTTTCAGTAATTAAATAAGCTTTGTGATATAATATACAATATGATGACTATAGTCAATATATAATATATATATGAGCAGTTCAACAAGTACCTAGAAATATCTTAAGTAAACTATTAAAAGTCAAAAAAAAAGATAAAATCTTGAGGCAGTAAAAGAAAATGACATCATAAATAAGGGAGCATTGATATTATTAATGTTGACTTCATAACAACAAAGGTTACAATGACATATAAAAAGTGCTAATTTTTAATCTATTAATAATGAATTATGTACCTAGTGAAAGTATTCTGCAAAAATGAAGGCTTAAATAAGGATATGCCTGGGTTAATAGAGACCGAAGTGTTGATAGTGGGCCTGTCTTACAAAAACAATAAAAAAGACCTTCAAAGTTGAAAGGAAGTACCACCAAAGTAAAATCTACAGGAAGAAACGTAGAGTATCAATATAGTTAAATATGCGTATTAATGTAAAAATTACATAATTCTCTAAAAGACAAGATTGCATGAAGCAATAATTAGAGCACAGTATTATTATGTTGGTCATAGATGGACATAGTGTATATTATAGCAATGACACAAGGAAAAGGGTAATGAAACTTTATTGCTGTTAACTTTCTGTATTTTCCTAGAATTATATTAGTATTAATTTTAAGGAGATTCCTCAAAAAGTGAGATGCCTATTGTAATCCCTAGAGGAACCACTAAGAATGAAAAATTAGGTAAAAATCTACAGAAAATATGAAGATACTATACATAAATGAAATTAACATAAAAGAAAGCAGTCAAGGGGAAAAAAAGGAATAAAAGAAGATAGCAGACATAGAATGCAATTAGATAAATGATAAATACTAATCCAACAAATGAGTAATTATCTTAAATGTGAATTGTCTAAAGATCCAAATTGAAAGGCAGAGATTTTCAGAATAGAAAACAAAAATGAATTATTTGCCATATACAAGAGAATACACCTTAGATTCAGACTGAAATATATTAAATGTAAAGGGTTATGAAAATGTATACCCTAAAATCAGTCACCATAAGAGTTGGAGTAGTTACATTATTATCTGAAAAAGAGACAAAGAGGAATATTTTATATTTATAAAATACATCAGGGAAACAGAACAATAATAAGTATAAATGCATTTACCTAACAGCAGAGCCACAAAACACATGAAATAAAACCATAAAGTATTGAAGAGATCTCACAAGTCAATAATTAGAATTTTTTAACATATCACTTCAATAATAAAACAACTAGACAGAAAATTAGAAGGAAAAATATGTAAATTCTATCAGTCTAGTTAACTGACATATATAAAAATTCACTCAATAACTATTCCAGGTCTCAAAGACTACAAAATATTCTTTTTAAGTATATTTAAGTCATTCTCTAGGAAAGATTATATGCTAGATCATAAAACAAGTCAACATATTTAAAAGGATTAAAATCATACAAAATATATTCTCAAACCTAACTGAATTAAAAAAAAGCTCAGGCACAGTTTGTTTCCTTGGTTAATTCTATTAAATATTTATACAATTAATATTTAATAGAATATAAAATATTCAAACTATTCACAAACTATTTCAAAAAATAGAGGAGGCAATACTTACAAATTCATCCTATGAGGCCAGTATTAGCCTGATAGTAAAACCAAATACATCACACTAGAAAGAAAACTACAGACCAAAATCCCATATGAATAAAAAAAAATCCTCAACAATAGACTATAAATCCAAATATACATCACATATAAGTAGAATTAATATAATGAATGTAAAGTTTAGCATACATCTGAAAATAAACTCATGTAATAAAATAATAGTATAATAAGGAACAAAACCACATGATTATATCAATAGATTAAGAAAAAATTGACAAGATTGAACTTTTGTAATTAAAACAAGTATATAAGGGGATTTCTTCAAACTGATAAAGTATATCTATAAATAACCCACAATTAACATGGCACAAATTGTCAAGGACTGGATGGTTTCCCCTAAGTTCAGGAACCAGGGAAAGTTATCTTCTTTTGCCACTTCTATTTGAACATGTACAAGAGGTTCTAGTAAAGGGCAATGAGGAGAAACAACATAAAAAATGACAGAATTAATTGATTTTAGAAAAGAAATAACTGTCCTTCAGCAAATAAAAAAACATAATGTGTCAGATCTTTAAAACTAGTAATATATTTACCTAAATTAACAAATGGATTTAGAGAAGTTGCAAGATTCAAAATTAACATACAGAAAAATGAGTATCTAAATAGTACCAGTAAATAATCCAAAACAAAATTAATAATCACATTCACAATATCATCAGAAAGAATAAAACATTCAGGCATACATCTATCAAAATACTTTTATCCTGAAAATTATAAAACATAGAGAGAAATTAAAGAAAACATAAATAATTAGAAACATATTCCATGTTTGTGGATGGAAGATCCAATATTTCTAGATAGTAACTCTCTCCAAACTGATCTATAAATTCAAGGCAATCCTTATCAAACTACAATAATATTTTTACTATCCCTCAGATTTATTGAAGTGAAATTGACAATTTAAGCTTTATATAAAGTATATGATGTGATATGAAATATATATAGTGAAATTTGTACCACAATTTATTTAGTTGATACATGCATTACTTTATGTAATCACCATGTTTTTCACAGTGAGAATGTTTAAGATCTACTCAGCAAATTTCAAGTTAACAATACAGTACTATTGATGACAGTCATCATGCAGAACTTTTAAAAATAATAGACACACAACAATTTATATTTTATATGGAAATTCAAGAGACCAATAATAGTCAAAACAATCCTTGAAAAAGAGTGATTATGGAGGACTTAAATATCCTGATTTCAAATTTTGTTATAAATTGTCAGTATGATACTGGCACAATAGTGGACATATGGACTTAATGGAACAGAAATGGGACTCCAGAAATGAGCCTTTATAGTTATGGTCAATTAAATTCTAACTAAGGTACCAGAGCAGAGATTAAAACTGACTTAAAATGGATCATAGGCCTAAGTATAAGAATTAACCCACACATTTTCTAAAAGAAAAAGTAAGAGTAAACTTTTTGACCCTGACAGACAATTTTTAAGAGAAAACTGTTTTTAGAAAAGAAAGCAAAATACATAAAGGAAAAAAAGCTGACTTCATAAAAATTTTAAATTGTTATTCAAAGGACATCATTACAAAATGAAAATAAAAGAGATGAGGAGAGCATATTTGCAAGTTATATTATCTGTTCAATAACTTGAATCAGGTTATATAAAGAACTTCTAAATTCAATAACAAAAAAGAAAAGTGACTCAAACAGTTTTCTCTTAAAAATTATTTGCCTGTCAGGGTCAAATGAGCAAACGATTTGAGTAGACATTTCTCCAAACAAGATATAGAAATGGACAATAATCACAAAAAAAAAAAAAAAAAAAAAAAAAAAAAAAAAAAAAAGATCAACACCATTAGTCATTAGGGATGCAAACCGAAACTAAATTAGATATAACTATATGCTTACTAGGATACTATAATTTAAAAAAATCAGATAATTACAAGCATTGTGAAGAGTTGAAGAAACTGAATTATGCATTGCTAGTGGAAACAAACTCCACAAATTCCCTAAAGCTATAACTAGCACTACCTTATAACCTATCCAGCAAGTCCACTTCTAGACATATACCTTATAGAATGAAGACATGTCCACACAAAAACTTGTACATGGCTATTAAGAGCAGTATTATTCATTATATCCAAAAAAGTATAAACCACACTAATTTTCATGGATTGATGAATATGTAAACAAAAAGTGGTTAGTTCAGACAAGTGAAAGGAGTATAATATTTATACATGCCTCAACATATCTGAATTAAAAAAACAGCACACTTAAGTGAATGAAGCCAGTCATAAAGGACCCATATTGCATGATTCCATAGTATTAAATTGTGTTTAATAGTAGGCATTCATTCAGTTATGATCTTTCTTGTCTTTACATGATCGTGAAGATTTTCTAGAAATATTTACATCTTTAGCTTTCTAGCCAGGTTATGTGAGTATCAGTGTCATCCAGAGGAGACCTTACAAATAAACTCAGCATATCTCAAATTCAGTAACTTTGCCTAATTCCAAAGTGTTAACTGGAGAAGGAGCTACTGTTTGAGGTACGGAAAATACCAAAGGTGCTCATATTCGGATTTCTTCTCCAACTCCACAACACTCATTCAAAACTCTTTCAAAAATTTAATACATTTTTCCTAATATTTCTGAATATACTTGTAAAACTATATTTTTTATCCTATTCCTTACAGAGTTGGGCCATATGGTATGTACACAAGATTTACTAGTTGATTGAATTTTGCAGGTGATCCTACTGTTTTCACAGGATTTAGATTAAAGAAGATGACAAGTCACTTCCTTGGAAACATATTTGCATAAGGAGTCATTGTTCCATAGTTCCATAAAAGAATAGTGTTCTTTTACAAAGAAACCAATGTTAAAAATTATTCTCAGAAGTCTAAAGAAGTTTGCCTGCCCAATGAAGTATAATATTTCTGTTAAACAGTGGTAGCTATGTAGTATAGCATGGTGGTTAAGTAGTACACACATGGAACTAGACTGCATGGATTTTAATCTTAACTTCTCCAAATCCTAGACTGAATTTGAATCTAGATTTATCCACTCACTCTATGCTACAGTTACCTCATATATAACATTAACATAAGAAGATACATTTTATAGGATACACACACACACATACATACACACACAATAGTTTCTCAAATAATGAAAGCTATTGGTATAACCTATTCTCTATGGAGGCCAAAAGAGATTTATTCTACATTCTTTGCGGAGAATTAACAAAACTAGACTGGTTGCCTACAATGTATCAAACATTCAGCTTCATTCCTGATTTTTAAAATGTAGTATTGTATAAAGAATTATGTACGGCTCTCTCATGTTCACCTATATATCTTCAATAACTAGTACAATACTATCCACAAGACAGGCTCAGGAGATTTAGAGAGGAGAAAATACTAACAGATCATAAAAGCAGAAAAACAGTTGAAAACTTGGTGGAAAAGAGGTTACATTGGGGCAAGATTCGAAAACATCCAATTGGAGACAAAATGAGCTAGGAGAAGGTATTTGAGGAAGCAATTATGTGTGCAAAGGAAGAATAGGAAAAGGCATAGGATGTGCAGAGGGGTGTGTGAGAGGAGGCAAAATTTATGATGGTGGTGGGTAAAGTATTCAAAGAAAAGAAATGCATGTTAAATTTTCTGCTGTGTGCATAGGACGTTTTGTGGTAGTGAAGCTTTAACCTCTGTGAAGTTAGAATTTTATCCTGTGAACAAAACAGAATGACTGAAGTTTATGAAGGATGTGGTATAACCACAGTTGTGCATTGGAAAAAATTAAGTTGATGTAGAAGAAAGTTAGGATACAGAGAAGAGGAGGGTCTAAAAAGTAGAATGGTTGAGTAGTCCAGACTATAGGTAATTTGGGTTAGAATCAGGTTAAGAGGAGGTGGGGATGTAAAGGAGGGGGCAGATTCAAGAGATACTTCAGGAGGAAGCATTAATGAGATTTTGACTATCTACCACATTCCTCCTCTGCTTATTCTATGTCACAGCCGAGCATTCAATGCTCTCCACTAGTTTCCCCACTAGTTTCAAGAAAAACAAAATCATATAGTAATTTTTGTGACTGGCTTCTTTCATGCATCATGTTGTCCATCAAATTAATTAAAGTGGTTTGTAATCAATAATTTGTTATTTTGCATTGCTACATTTTACTCCATTGTTTGAACATATAATTCATTAACACATTTTCTTTTATTGCTGGGATTTTGAGGTTATTTTGAATACAATTCCTACACTTAAAATACAAATAGTGAGATAAATTTTGCCACATCATACTAAAGTCAAGTAAGATGATGACATAGAATAAAAGCACATTGAGGAAAAAACACATAAAGGAAGTGTGAGTTGATTTTGACAAGTGCGTTTTCAACTGAGTTGAGAAGCAGCTAAAATGGAGAGAATTGACGTGCAAATATAAGACCATGATTTTAAGTAAATGTGAATAAATCTTTCAATTAGTTTGTCTATGATGAATAGCAGAGAAATGGAGAAATGGAGTAGAGGTTGGGTTAAGAAATGTTTCTTTTTATAAAATGGAAGACTGAAATAGTAAGGCATGTAGTGGAATAGGAATGAGTCAGTAAAGAAGGAGTATTACTGATGTGGAAAAAGGAGACATAACTTAAACAGCAAAATTCTGCAAGAGGAGAAAGATGATGGAAAGTAGAAAAAGCAGACTGAATAATTTGCCTTTGATAGAAGGGGGATATGTCATTCTTTCAAACTGTAGGAAAGAGGAAACTGAATGCAGATGAAGGTAGGATTGTCTATTTGGGCATGGGGAGATGACGATGATTCTAGATGATGATGTTGATAACGACAATGATGATGATGAAGACAGAAAACAGATCTATTTGCCAGACAAAATGCACATGTGTATTTATTCAAATCTTTCAAGCAAGTACTATTATTATCTCCACTTTGTAGATGATGAAACTGAAATACATAAAAGTTAAGAAACTTACTAAACATCATACACCTCATAATCACATACAGCTGCAAAATTCATGCTTCTAACTATATGCTACTTTGGTTCAGTGAAGTAAGCAATAAAGTAATCAGATATAAGCAAAAGTTGAAAAGTTTGGATGAGGGAGGATAATATATGAAAATCGTCTTGATAATTGGGGGTATAAACATGAATAAGAATACAGTAGTATTATATGTTTAGTTTAAGATTAAGATTTAATTTAAACAGAAACCATTTAGATGTGACTAGCAGCAGATTAAGAAAATTTTTCTATAGGGTTATACTCCCCATGAAATTATGGGTTCCTTGAGATGAAGGATATGTCATTTTTTTCTGTGTATTCACTAGGACATCCAGCAAATAGGAACCTAATATATATTTTTTGAATTTCTTCGCTGATCCCCATTAAAATCAAATGAGAGAGGATTGTTAATCCTTCTAATTATATTTAACTCCAAATTCAGTAAAATATTGATAAATTTGATTAGATAAAAATTTCTGCATGGCAAAAATAATCATAAGCAAAACAAAAATTCAAATTACAAACTAGTAAAAGAAATACTATAATTAGTACCAAGTATCATAAAAGGGACTAATATTGATAGTTTATAGATATGTACTCTTCTAAATAGAAGAAAAACAAAGAACCAAAACTGTGTAAGAAATATACATAAAAGATATGTGTGAACCATTAACACAAATATGTAAATATATAAATATATAAAATATATTTTAAATATATTTTACTTGTATCAAGATAAATTTGAAATAAAAAATATGCTGAGAAATAAGGTCTCATTTATCAACTTGAGAAACTTCAAAGGTTTGGTAATACACTACTGGTGATAGTACTAGGAAACAGGAATTCTTGTACACTGTTGGTCAGAGTGCAGAATGATCTGATTCCTTTGAGGGATTTTTTTTGAAATACATAAGGTTGTGCTGGCAAATGTTTCACAGCTGGTTCTTTGGGAGAAAAAAAAGATAAAACCAAAAAGGCCTGATGTGCAGAATTTACTGATTTCCTTGGTAAAAATGGTACCACCATGGTCAATTTCAAGGTCAAGTTACTGAACACAAATTGGGAAGCGATGCACATCATCACAATTATATAGTTTTCCTACCATATAGTTAAAATTAACAGATGTAACTGAAAGCAAAAAATAATAAAATGTAGCTTAAATGAATTAGGAAGGGATAATTTAGATAAGTTTTACCTAAAGTTTAAATATAATTTTAAATTGTAGGTTTATATGATTTGATTTTACAAAGGGCTATATTTTACAAGTAGATAAAAACATTCTCAAAAATATAACTAAAGGTTCTTTAAATCTAGTATGAATTACCTTCAGCAAAACACTGTAATACCTGTAAAACTAAATACATATTAACCCTTTGATTCAAAATTCCTACTTTGAGGAAATTACTCTGAAAATACATCTCAACAAGACAAAAAACGTTTATGCGCAAAATTATTCTTAGTAGGGTTGTTTATAATGCCAAAATACTGGCAATAATCTATATGCCCACATATAAGAAATCTGCACAATGAAGTTTCATGTGACTGAAAAAATAAATGAGGATAAAGAATATGTACACAAATGTTCAGAGAAACTGCTTGTTGTAGCTAAAAACTAGGAACTACCCAAATGTACTTCAGTGGGTGAACTGTTAAATAACCTTTGGAATATATATTATAGAGAATACTGTTTAGCAATAACAAGGAACTAACTGTTAGTACACACAATGGCTTGAACAAGTGTCAAGGAAATTCTGCTAAGTGCAAAAAATTCAATTTCAAAAGGATACATACTGCATGATTCCACTTATGTATTTGTTAAATAATTATGTAGAAAAATAGGTTAGAGGTGGTCAGGGCGTAGGAATGATGGAGGGATGTAGCTATAAAGGGCTAACTTGAGGGAGTCTTCTCCCCCAAAATTTATGGAGATATAATTGAAATATTGCAATTTTCTAGTTTGAAGTGTACAAGATGTTGATTTAATATTTGTATATATTGGGAAATGATTACCACAAGGTCAGCTAACACCTCCATTACCTCACAAAGTCACTTTTTATATGGATGTATGGTGAGACCATTTAACATCTACACTTTTGGCAACTTTCAAGTATATAATATAGTATTGTTAACTAGAGTTATCATGCTGTACATTAGATACCCAGAATGTATTATTCAGAACTGAAAGTCTGTACTCTTTAATCAACATCTTCCCACCTCCCACATCTCTTCAACTATGGAAACCACTAATCTACTGTGGTTCTATGAGTTCAGTTTATCTACATTCCACATATAAGTGAGATCAGAGATTATTTGAAACATTTCACTTGCAGAATGAATTCAAGGGTCATCCTTGTTGCAAATGGTAGGACTCCTTTCTTTTCTATGATTGAATAATGCTTCATTGCATTTTATTCTTTGTCAGTTCGTCTGTTAGTAAATACTTTGGTTTTTTTCCATGTCTTGGTTATTGTGAATAATGCTTCAATTGACATGGGAGATGCAGATATTTCTTTGATATAATAATTTCATTTCATTTGGATGCATTCCAAGACTTAGGATTGCTGGATCATATGGTAGTCTTACAGTGCTGTTAGTAGTTATCTTGATCATGGTGGTGGCTATGAAAAGCTAAATATGTGATAAAACTTCAAGATTCCTCAAAAAATTGAGAAAGTAAATTCTATGTGATCCACTCCTACCACCACTTCATATAGGTATTTACCCTGAAAACAAAACAACAGAAATAGAAAAAGAAATACACATCCTCATTTTCAGTTCTGCATTAAATAGTCAAGAGCTGGAAACAACCTAAGATGACAGATAAGCTTACAAAGAAGATATAGCACATATATACACAATGGAATACTTCCCAACTATAAAACGATGATGAAATAGTACCATTTGAATGAACCTAGAAGGAATTATGCTTACTGAGATAAGTCAGGAGAAAGACAAACATTGTATGCTTTCATCTATGTGATATATAGAGAAAACAAACAAATTAACTAAATTAAAAAATAAACAGAATGTTAGCCTATAAAATAAAATTTGTGGTTACAATAAAGGGGAGGAGAAGGCAAACAGTTTTGTTAAAATGGGTCAATAATATGGTGAAGTTAGAACTTAATGTATTATATAAGAGACATTGATTTATAATGGTACATACCTTAAAGCTTTATAATGTTATAATTAAATGTTCCTTCAATAAAAATGTTTTAAAAACTATATAGAGCTGCCAACATGAATAATAATGAGCACATGCATAACTGGTGAGTCTAAATAATAATGGTAGCTTATATCAATATCAAATTTCTTGGTATTTATAATGTACTCTAGTTATATATAATTAAGTATTGAAGGAGGCTGGGGGAAGAATACATAAGACTTTCTTCTGCTTTCATCTTTATTCTATAGTATTTCCTATATTATATTCTATGAAATTTCCTGCGAATTTATAATTTTTTGAAAATTAAAATAAAATGAGGTTTTCTGTATACTATTATGAGAAGATATGGAGTGATTTTCTAGAATATATTATTAAGTGAAAAGGAAAAGTGAAAAATAGAATAAATATATAATACCTATTTCATAAAAGAATGGAGCTATATAAGAAAGAAAATATGTAATTTTGTTTTTTGCTAAATGTAACATATGAATAATAAGGCAAAATGAAATTGTTTACATAAAGTAAATGCATTATGAGTTGAAATAAATAGAAATATTGACTTTAATTTTTATATAACATTAATTTTTGACATTATATTGACATTTTACACATTCAAATATATAATTTCAAAAAGATGACTGATAAAATTTTTAAACGGAATTGAACAGAAATAAATGCACCTAACTACACCTCAAATAGATAATACTATGGGTGAAAATAAATCAACATCACTAACTGTTAGAGAAACATGAGACAAAACCATAATGAAATATTATTTCACATCCATTGAGATGACTATTACAAACAACTTAGGCAAAAGTGTTGGCAAAAATTTTGAGAAACTGGAACACCTGAACATTGTTGGTGGGAATGTAAAGTGGTAGAGCTGCTATGGAAAATACAATGGCAGTTACTCAAAAAATAAAATATATAAGTACTATAAGATGTAGCAAGTCTGCTTCTGGTTATATATCTCAAATAGCTCAAAGCATAAATTCGAACAGATATTTGAACACAAATATTCATAAAAACATTGTTTACAATAGCCAAAAGGTAAAAGAAACCAAAGTGTTCATCTAAGAATGAATGTATGAACAAAATAAGGTATAGCCATGCAATGAAATATTATTCAGCCCTACTTTCATAACAGCATAATTCATAATAGCCAAAACATGGAAACAACCTGAATGTCCATCAACAGAAGACTACATAGTGACCTATATACTCATTGAAATTCTTTACAACTATTAAAAAAAGATGAAATTGTGCCTTTTACACAATGGATGGGACTGGAGGTTATTAAGTAAAATAAGTCAGAAGGAAAAAATAAATAGAGGATGGTTTCACTCACCTATAGAATAACAATTAACAAAACAAATAAACAGAAAAATCTCACAGGACACAACACTATAGCTAACAGGGTAGTCAGTGTGGGGAATGAATAAGAAAATTTAGAAGGAAACAAGGTGATGGTAAAGGGAATTGGCACTCTGGTGGCAAGTGTGGTATGAAAGGCACATAGACTGAGGTATGATTACAATATGTTAAAATAAATACAGCACTGTAAACAAAAGAAATAAAACAATTTTAAAAAGTCACAAAGATAGCACAAATAGTATTCTGACAAAATAAAAGTTGGCACAGACTGGTAGCTTAGCAGTTAAGTAAACAACCTCCAGTCAGTCCAGTTCACATGCATTGCAAGGACCTGGGTTCATGAACTGGGGACTGGGGGAACAACCAAGATGAGCAATTAAATAAAAATAAATAAGTGCTTCTTTCTCCCCCCTCTTCCTGCCTGATTGTCTCTGCCTGAATTGTTCCTTTAAAAAATAATATCAGGTCATGTTGAATAAGTAGAGTATGAACAAAGTATTTTATTACATAGGATAAACAAACATTTTGTTTCCCACTGAGTTTGATTGAATCAATTCTCATTTTTATAAAATGTAAATAGATTTAAATAATTTTCATTTTACATGTTTAAAAAAGAACATTTCTGTTATCATCAAAAAGTCAATATCATGAAATCAAATTAAAATAAATTTCAGAGTGGTTCCAAGATGACAGACTGTTATGAATAAGCTTAAACTAAGCTTAACTCCTCCCTCCCCACAGACAGAACCGAAACACACCCTATCAATATATACAATCTTTGAAAATTAACAAAGACCAGCATCTCCACAAAGAGAAAAGACACACACCTTCACAAACTACAGGAGAAACTGATTTATTTTGACATCACATTGTTGTGTCCAGAGACCCCAGGGACCCAAGGAGCGGTCAGTGATACAGACACTCTCCCAGAACTAAAGGGCTTTCTCCCCAGTGGCTGCCCACAACCCTGAGAACTGGCTTAAAGTCACTAAACAAAAAAATTCAGCATGGAGTTGAAAGAAGCATACCAACCTTCTGAATCAAGATGCTTCTCTGCAGTGTGGGCACAGGAGGCTGCCATTGCAGGAAGTCACCCAGGGGACATCACTCATGCCATTCACACACTTTAGCCAAACTGTTGGTGCTTAGAGCTGCCCATTCTCAGGTTGCAGAGGCAGATAGTCAGGACTGTGGAACCCATTTGGAGAGCTGAATGGTTCCTGTAAGGAGAATTCCATTCTCCAGCTCTCTCAGAGATGATAATTAGAACACCAGCTTCCATCTGCCTGGAGCTACAGTCAAACAGTTTTGCAATCTGCCTGGTAGTCCCTAGAGCTTCCGCACCCAAGTCTTAGGGCTTATTTACGACCTCCTTCCAAGATGGCCACTCCTCTGGAGTACTGAGGTACTTTCACAGGACAGTGTCCTTTGGTAAAAGTAGTCCCTGACTCTTTCTCTCCTGTGATCTCTGTTGGGACTGTGACCTGTTTGTGAACTAGATCCACAAGTTTTTGGTCTCTCCTTGTGCCTTGCTGTAGATGCCTTTGACTCTGAGGGAAAACTTTGCATACCCTACCCACATTCCAGTCATGTAGGTTGGACTCTCAGTCCAACAGGGTGGGCTCTAGAGCTTCAACAATCTTGATGAATGATGAGATTAAACAAGTAAAGTAAACCCAGCATTCCAGACCAATATCCAGGTATGTACAGGGCAACTTGATACCCTAATATAAGACCTTTAAACTAGGGAAACATAACCCACAGAAATAAGTACAGGATACCAAACAGAGTGAATAAACAGAAATCTATGAGAAATGATGAACCAATATAAAACCCCAGGGGAAAATGTTTATGTAACAGAATTAAGTAAACTGCCTAATGAAAATTTTAAAATAATAGTCTTAATGATACTCTCAAAATCAGGGAAACAATGGAGGAATAAAATTAGAATTACAACAAAAAAGATAAAATGTAAGGGTGCTCTAAAAATAATTCATGGAGCTAAAGAAAACAATAGTTGAGCTAAATAATGCAACAGAGAGGTTCAACAGTTGACTGAAAGAAGCCTCCAACTGAATCAGTAAGTTAGAAAATATGGCAGTGGAATGCACATACAGAAAAGATAAAAGTATCAAAAGAAACAAAGAGCATATGAGAACTATGGGATAATATCAAGTGGAACAACATTCACATAATAGGGGTCCCAGAAGGAGAAGAGAATGAAGGGGTGCAGAAAGTGTATTTGGAGAAATAATAATTGAGGATTCTCCTAAGTTGAGGAAGGGAACAGACCTTCAGAACCAGGAAATTCAAAGTACATGCAAAAGAAACCCAAAGAGACCTCTATGAAGACACATCATGATTAAAATGTTAAAAAACAAGATATAGAGGGAATCTTAAAAGCAGCGAGAGGAATAGGAGTTACATACAAAGGAACTCCCTTAAGACTGGATTTCTGAGCTAAAACTTTATCTGTCAGAAGGGAATATCATGTTATCTTCAAAGAGCTGAAAGAAAATCACTTCCAGTCAAGGATACTCTACCATACTAGATTATCACTTAGAACTAAAGAAATGATAAGGAGATTTACAGGCAAAAGAAGCTAAATGAGTTCAATCACCACTAAACCAGCTGTAAAGAAATACTAAAGTAAATTCTATAAAAAGAAAAGAAACCACACTTAGAAGCAGCAACACAATAAAAAATAAAATGTCAGGAGAAGAGTAAAAATGTGGAATGTTAGAATGGGCTCAAGACTAGCTTTTGAGTTATCACGCTATGAGCCTAAAAACTTTTATGTAAATCCCAGAGAAACCTCAAAAGAAAACCCATGAAAAAGATGACAACAAAAAGTGGAAAGAAGCAGAACATAAACACTTTCAAAGCACCCAATGAGAGAAACATAAGAACATTGGTACTCTCTGCAACAACAATCAGAAAACAAATGAGAAAATGTCAATGAACAGTTATATATCAATAATCACTCTAAATGTAAATGGACTCAACTTGCCAATCAAAAGGCATGGAGTGGTCAAATGGATTAAAAGATAAAAGTCAAACTTCTGCTGCATACAGGAAATTTATTTAAGTTTGAAAGATAAATATAAGGCTCCAATTCAATGATTCAATTATAATTGTACATTCAAAAGAGACAAGGCTAAGGCAGAGCCTAGGGGGAGTCTCCTTCCTTGGCCCTTGGGATAATTCTGACACATGTGCCTAGAAAGATCACACAAATAATAACTTAAATAAAACAGGGACAGTCATACTTAGAAAAAATAGATTATAATTAAAGAAGGTAACAAAAGGCAGGGGTGGACATTACATAATGATTAAGGGGTCAAATCAAAGAGTATCAAAAAGCAATTATTAATAGAACTTAGAAAACATAGCTGTCAAATAACATTAGGAGATTCAACACTCCACTTATATCAATAGAAAGATCAACCAGACATAAAAGGAAAACAACAGTCTTAAATGAAAAATTAGGACAGATGGGTTCATAAACACATCATTGAACCATTGCAGAATGTACGTTTCTCAAGTGCTCAAGAGACATCCTCAAGGATACATCATACATTGGGAAACAAAAAAAAGTCTCAAAGCATTTACAAAGTATGAAATCATACCAAGAATCTTCTCTGATCACAATGGTATAAAACTGGAAATGACCCACACAAAATCTAGAAAATTCCAAAATATGTGGAGGCAAAAAAAAAATGCTGTGTGACTATTGGGGTACAAGAGGAAATCAAAGTAATAATTAATAGGCACGCAGAGACAAATGAGAAGGAAGACATGGGCTAGCAGAACTTATGGAATGCAGCAAAAGCAGTAGTAAGGGGGATATTTGTAACAATCCAGGCATACCTGACAAAACAAGAGAAAAATCACAAATAAACAATCTAACCCCACATCTATAGCAACTATAAAAAGAACAACAGTCAGTAGAAGAAAAGGAATGAAAATCTGAGTAGAAATAAATAATAAAATTAAAAAAGATGAGTTAGATAATCAATGAAACCAAAAGATAGTTCTATGAAAAAATAAAATTGACAAACCCTTGGCTAGGCTAACTAAAATTAAGACAGAAAAATCCCAGAAATGTTTTTAGAATAATACAGCCTATCAAGATTGAATCAAGAAAAAATGGAGAACTTGATCAGATCTACCACAGTAAAAAAATTAAAGAACCTACACTAAATCTTCTCAAAAGTAAAATTCCAGGACCAGATGGCTTTACTAGTGCATTTTATCAAAGCTGCAGAGAAGAATTAATATCCAAATTCTTCCAAAAAACTGAAAAACAAGGAATACTTACAAACATTTTCTATGAGGCCAACACTACACTGGTACCAAAAGCAGAAAAAGACAACACCAAGAAAGAAAATTACAGACCAATAACTCTAATGAGCATAAAATGAGCTCAACAAAATACGAGCCAGCCAAATGTAACAATGCATCAAAAGGGTCATCCAGCATGACCAAGTGGAATTTATCCTAGGGATACAAGGATGGTTCAATTAATATAATCTATTATATTAATCTATTAATATAATCTATCAATCTATTTATCTATTAATATAATCTATCAATCTATTTATCTATTAATATAATACAACACATCAACAAAAGCATGGGAAATTCATATGATCATATCAATAGATTCATAAAAACCATTTGACAAGATTTAGCATTTGTTTATGACAGAAAATTTACGTAAAATTGAGATAGGAGAAACATATCTTGCATAATACAGTTAATATATGACACATCCACAGTTAACATCTTACTCAATGGTGAAAGCGTGAAATCATTTTCTCTAAGATCAGGAAGAAGGCTGTCTACTCTCACCACAGCTATTTAATTTATAACAGAAGTCTTAAAGCAATTAGGCCAGAAGAAGGAAGACCTAAGTAATCTAAACTGGAGAGGAGGAATTAGAGCTACTACTATTTGCAGATTATATGATAATATACCTAAAAAAACTCTAAAAACTCCATCAGTAACTACTAGAATTAATCAATGAGTACAGCAAAGAGGCAGGCTACAAAATGCACAAAGCTCCATTGCATTTCTATACACAAATAATATGATAAAATAATGAAATCAAGAAAACTGTCCCTTTTCTAATAGGAGAAAAAGAATAAACTATCTTGGGATATACTTAAAGGAGGTAGAAGACATGTACAATGAAAACTGTAGACAATTAAAAGACTAGAGTAAGATACAAAGAAATGGAAAGATATCCCAAGTTCATGGATAGGAATAATTAACATTGTTAAAATGGTTATTTTAACTAAAGCAACATACAGGTTTAATGCAATCCACATCATAATCCCACTGGCATTTTTCAAAGAAATAAAACAAAAACATTTAAGAATTTGTATGGAATAAAAAAATGATGAAATAGCCAAAGCAATCATGAGAATAAAGAACAAAAGTGTATGGTCAGTTAATTTACAACAAAGGAGCCAAGAGAATATGATGGAGAAAAGAAAGTCTTTTCAATAAATGGTATTGGGAAAGCTGGACAGTCACAAGCAAAAGAATGAATCTAGACCATATTCTAACACCACACACAAAAATTATTTCAAAATAGATTGGAGATTCAACTCCAGGGTCAAGGGAACAAAAACAAAAATAAACAAAACTATATCAAACTAAAAAGTTTCTACACAGTGAAAGAAGCTATCACTAAAACAAATGGGTGAGGATATTTCTACATCATACATCTGGCAAAGATTTAATATCCAAAATACATAAAGAACTCAGAATATTTAACAACAGAAAAACAAGCCCAAAATATAGGCAGGAGAACTGATTCCACATTACTCCAAAAAAGATATACATATGGCCAACAGGTGCGTGAAAAGATGTTCTTTCTTTCTTGTTATCAGGTAAATGCAAATCAGAGCAACAATGAGATATCACCTCACACCTGTAAAAATGACTACTGTCCAAAAGAGGAAAACTAAAAAAATGTTGAAGATATGCAGAAAAGCAACCCTCTTATACTGTTGTTGCGAGTATAAATTGATGCAAACATTATGGAAAGCAATACAGCGACTCCTCAAAAATTTGAGAACGGAAGTCCTCATGATGCCATCTTCCCACTTCTGGGCCTCTACCTCCAAAATATAAAAAAACTAATTCACAGAGATATATGCAACCCCATGACCACAACAGCATTATTTATAATATCCAAGAATTGGAGATTACCTAAGTGACCATTGTCAGATGAAGGGGTAAAGAAGATGTAGGATAATATGTACAATGGATTATTACACAGCCCTAAAATAAAAAAAAAATCCTTAAGGAACCTACTCTACTATATACAGATGTAAATCTGCTCTCATATATACCTCAAACCAAGTTAATGTTAAAAATTTGCAATATTCCTTCACACCCAAAAAAATCTTGTTATTTGTGACAATAGGGATGTTACTAGAGGGGCTTATGCTAAGTAATTTGGTGGTGGGTGTGGTGTGCTGTCATATATTTGACAAGTGGCAGCCCTGTACATATGGTCCAAAATTATTTTGCAAACCAAAGCTATCTAAATGAATATCGGAAATAAATAAGTTTATAAAAAATATGGAAGTCTAGGGCTGTTGCAGATGAAAGACATGAATGAATCCAATGCATTTTCTTTCATTGCATTCTGGATCAAAAATATTATCAAGGGCATTATTGGGACAATTGGAGCATAATGTATATATAGAATATGTATTCAATACAGAGTTGCACAAATATTACATTTCCTGACTATGAGAATTATAATCTTTTTATGTAGGAGAGAGTTTTGCTCTCATGAGGCATATACTAAGTCATTAAGGGGTGGGGTGTCATAGCAACAGTTTACTCTCAGATAGGTCAGATAAAGACATGTAGATACACTTGGGTATAAATGCATTCATGGGAAAAATGTAGCATGTTAACAATTGGTGAATCTAGATAAGAGGGATATGGGTGTTTGTCGTAATCTTACACTTTTTTTCTGTGAAGTTTTTGCAAATAAATGCATGAAAAGAAAAAAGTAAAGAAATTAAAAATATTCAAAGCATATTTTTTATTAAAAATCACAACATTGGTGTACCCTTGTTTCTCAGGCAGTTGAGGATGCTAACGTGCAGATCATGTAAAGCTCAAAGACATTGACCCGGGCACATGGGGAAATGAACAAGGAAACAAAATCACAAAATCACGCATCCGTTTATGATTTTTGCCCAAATGAGTCATATTAAGGATTGAAATATGTTAGTAAGTTTATTTTCATTGTCCTTGCTATCTGAACTCCATAGCCAAGCTGAATTTGTAGAGCTGTGTGTCCATTATATCTGTCTCTGCTGCCTCCTAAAGTTCTGTTTGCTGTCTCCAAAATGCATAACTTTCGGAGAAGCTGAAAGTATCTTTAGAGGGATGTTTCAAGGAAGAGCAAGAAAGATTTGGGGCCTAGACTGATGACATCAAATACACTGAAATTTGTCTCTATTCACCTTGTTACAGTTCCAGAGAGAAAAGACAGCTGCTAGTCAGATCCATGCCATTTTGTGTAATTTCTATATATTGAACTGTCTCATTTCATAGAATTTATTCCCGGTCTTCTTTCTGTTCTAGGTACTCATCAAGCTCCTTTTATCTCTGACTATGGAATCTAGATCTTCAATTTTGAATCCAAATTTGAGATTTTGACTCTGGAACGACAATTTTTTTAGCAAGTTGCTCTCTGGAATTAATGCCAGGATAAAGGTTCTTTGTGAATGCCTTGATAAGGGTATGTAATTGTGTGGAAGTGCAGCTGCGACAAGACCACTATCTTCCCTACTTTGAGTCTTCTCTTCAGGGTAAACGTGGTCTTGATGTGATTCTAAATCCTCTTGTTCTTATCTTTTCTGGAATCATTGCCTAGTTCTTTGATTTAGAAACCAAACTGGATTCTAGACTCTTCAGTGTTGATTTCTAAAACAAGTCTTTGGTAGCCTAACCCGGATAAGATTTTTGAACGCACTGATGAGGATTCTCAATTTATCTTTTGTGAATTTGGTGTGGCTGTGTCTGTTATTAGCTTTTGCGGTTTTGTCTGGGAGTTGGCTTGGACAATGCTGCAAGAGAGTCCTGAAGTCTGAGGATTAAACTGATGTTAAAAAGATATTTAATCAATATATTGACAGAATATTTTATTATATTAAATAAGATTAAGTTACACATGAGAGTTAATCAACATCTGTATATAATACAGTAAATTTGCTACTTCATTTTCTTCCTTCATATAGAATTAATCCTCTTTACCCCTTTTACTTACCCTCCTTCCCCCTTCTCTTTCTGTAACCACTGATTTGTTGTTATTGTTGTTTTTGAGGGTGGGGTGAGGTGTGGTAAAAGTCTATTGTTTGATTTAGTTCATTTTTTAAAACTATTTTTTAATTTAGTTTATCTTTTTTCTTGATACCTCTACACACCAAATATGAGTAGTATCATACAATGCCTGTCTTTCTGACTTACCTCAGTAAATATTATTTTCTCTAGGCCCATCTACATTACAGCAGTGACCTCCTTGTGTGTGTCTAGAACCGCAACATATTCCTAGGGCTTGATCTTCAAGGGAGAATGTGACTCAGAAGAGGAGTGAATATCACCCAAAAGATTTTAAAACAATATTTTCTCCTTAACAGCATCTAATATGCTGGGACTGAAGTTGCTATATTTGAAAGAAGAAAATAATGAGTTAGATGACAGGGATAAAGAGTCAGATGCCCTACATTCTAGTCCAAGTTCTGTCATTAACTTGTCATTTTGCTCGGGTTTTCTCATGGGTCAAATAGGGGGTGATAATACCTCTTTGCCATGCCTTCTTTATAGGGCTGTTGTGAGGATTAAACGAGATAACAGATGGGAAAGTACATGGACAACGGGAAAGTGCAGTTAAAATTGAGAACACTCCTATTGTTATTGTCATCTTAGAATACTTCTAATTGTCACTAACAAATTCATTTCTGGACACTGACAACTACTGATTTGTACATTTTCAATGTTGTACATTTACCCTTTTGCATTTGAAATCTCTGTATCCTATGACATGGGTATTCCCTAAAATGATTCATAGACCTTGCAGGCTATCATTAGCACTGAATGAGACCACTGGCATCCAAGAGGATTCTGCCACATGCCTGCTTTCTGGGCAGCAGTTCTGCATATTTTCCATTTGAGTCAGTGGTAGGAGTTCTGGTTAAATCAAGTGTAACCAGAGAAGACGATGGCAGAGGGAGGTTGATGGAAGGAAAGAGGAAGGAAAAGTGGCAGGGTCACCAAAATACTACTTGATACATTTTAAGAGAGAGCATCAAAAAGTCCAGACACTGTTACATGCAGATATGTAGCTACAGGGGTACTCTGATTTTTCACTAGAACAACCACTTACCAATGTTCACCAATTTACCATGTGGTTGGTGGGGAGAAAACTGTCCATAAGTCAGTGTTTCATTTACACTACTTGGAAATATGCAAGTTAGTTCCTTTTCAAAAATTATTTCATGGAGCAGGACTCATTTTTCACTTAATTATTTATTCAGTAACTTTGGAATACAAATGGTACCTTAGTTTATCTAAGGGTGAGCTTGTAAAAATTAAGATTGTCAGATACTTTAGAAAGGAAAAATACATACATACACACATTCATATTCACTTCATGTTCTATTTCTCTTCTTGGTTTTTAGGAAGAAAGCCATATTTATGATGACCATTATATACTTGATGGAGAGCTTGATTTATGTGTGAGGCAAAAATTGTAGAGACCTAGAAATACAAATCCATTCAATTTTACCAACCTATTAACATAGGTTATTGATCAATCTTACCTAATTATATCTGTTGCCATTTATTCATTCAGTTCCTACAAGTGACTCTACAACTTAGTCTCCTGGTTTGTGGCTAGGTGCTCTTTGACAAATTCTCATTAGCAGGATAACCAAGTGATATTGGGAGGCAGCATATTACACTTGACCAGACTTCAAGAGATCTGGGTTCTCTTTCTGGCCTTTATGAACTTAGGACATTAAAATTTAAATGTTCTTACATTCTTCATGTGCAAAATGGACCTTTTATTTATTGTTCAACCTTAATGCTATGATGATCATATGCAGAAATGCTTTAAGGTGATTTAAAATATAAAGTGTGAGCATTTTTACTTTGCATCAAACTTTGACATGTGAAATGCATGTATCCTGTTTAAAAAGTGCTAAATCAGAAAAAGAATCAGACAACACAAATATAATTTAGTATGTTTTTCAATTATGACTAAGTCAACAGCCAAGATGTCAAATAGCAGATCTAAAATCTCTGGGTAGCCAAGTTGTAAAGCTTAGAAGAAAGTTTAGAGCCTGACACAAAACAACTGCCAAAATGCCAGTCTCTTTTTCCTGGCATCATTGAAGGATCCCATAATAGCAAAGAGTGACAGCAGTCATTTCAATAACTACCAGCATGGGAATAACAGGTACATAGCACTTTGTCTAGGCATGATGGAACTTACGCTATTTCTAAATGTGATGCTTTGTCCGAGATTAAATATTTGACTCAAGATTTAATCTCTAATACATGGGAGGACACAATCAAGGAAAAATAAATTGAGGAAAACACTGATGAAAGATATTATTAAATAATTAAGTGCATTTTCCATGTGGTGAAATATTTTGAGGGGTCGGATGTTTCAAAGAGCATTATTTTGACCTGAATTCCTCCAGAGGATAATGATGTGATTAAATCATACATTTCATAAAAAACAACCAGCAAAGCCTCAAACATACAGGCCATCACTGATAAAATTAAATGAAGTTTTATATGCCTAGCATAAAGATAATTATAAAACATTTTCCAAAAGAATTACAGATTTTTTAAAAGGTAGAAAAGAAATAAAGATAATATATATGTGAAACATGGAAAAATATTTGGATGAGTGGCTAACAGGATTTGTCTTAGAACTGCTGTTTTTAGAGTAACTATTTAAGAAATCAAATTTTTATTTTAAGCATTACTAACATAATTCATTTCATGTATAGGAATAAGATAGATCTGGGTATATATTAATGATTTTGATTTGTGAATTTCAAAGAATCCGACAAATATTAACTATCACAATTAGTGATAAATCAGTGATTTTTCCCCATGGGGAAAGAGAATTATTAACTTGCCTACAGATGCAGGATATTATGGTGAAGGGGCAAACTGTTTGAATTTAGAGAGGGAGAAGAATTTAATTTCTTTTCATTCTTTTCACTTTTGATTACTTTGGAAGGAGGGGGAAAGTGAGAATAAGAGTACACTAGAATAGTTTTCTATCTTTTGTGCTCTAGAATAAAGAACTGAGCAAATACTATAAAACTGCATGAAGCCATTAAATGGTCAATTCACAAGAATGCACTGAGCACATATACCCATATCCATGTCAATCATTGATATAAAAAATAATACAAGCCAGTATACCTGACCTTTCAGACATTCATATTTTTTAACATGTATTAATCAATATTGTTAATTTTGCAAAACGTCTTAATAATAGTGTGGTCAAAAAAGAAAAAAACATTCCATAGTTTTTAGAATGTATATCGGAAGCATTTTGGGTTGAAACATCAGGAATGCATAAACACCTAAAAATAAATTTGGAAAAATAAAAAGGTATACATGGCAAAATACTAACACATAATATCTAGGTAGTCTATATATAAGTGTTTATCATACTATTATCTTTGTTTTAATGCATACTTCAGAATTTCATAATAAAGTTTAAACTTAGTTTTAGCAATTCAATTAATGTGTAAGAAGTCAATTTAGTTTATGTTTCTCATTAATTTTATTAAAGGAACATTGCATCATAGCATTATATAGGTTTAAGGTATGCATCATAGTAAATCCATATCTTTATATAATACATTAAGTCCATCCCATTTCAGTTTTTTCTTCACTACAATTAATACCCTTTGAACAGCTTGCCTGCCTACTCTCCCTCTTCCCGTCCTGCAAATCAACCACTGATTTACTTTCATTTACTGAAATTCTATAGTAATTTGAGGTAGTTCATTTATTTGATTGATATGTCTATATGAGTAATATCATATGATGCCAATCTCCTGGCTTATCTTACTAAACTTAATTCTCTCAAGGATCATACATTTTGATGCAAATTGCAGTATTTCATCTTTTGATAGCTGAGTAGTATTCAATTATGTACATATACTACCTTTTGCTGTCTACTAAACCATCAATGGACACTTGGGGTCTCTTGTAGTTCCAAATAAATTTCATGAGTTTTTGTTCTATTTCTGTGAAGAAAGTTGTTGGATTTTGATGGAAATTGCATTAAATTTGTATGTTGCTTTAGATACCATGGGAATTTTAACCATATTAATTCTTTCATCTCATGAACATGGAGAATCTTTCTATTTCTTTGTGTCATCTATTTTATTTAACAATGTCTTATAGTTTGCAGAGTATAGAATATTTCACTTCTTTGGTTAAGTTTATTCCAAAGTATTTCATTATTTTTGATGCCATTGTAAATAGAATTGTTTTCCTGAGTTCTTTTTCAGCAAGTTTTTTACTTGCATATAGAAATGAAACCAATTTTTGAATAATAATTTTGTAGCCTGTCATTTAGAATAACAAATACTTTATTCATTATTGTTTCTAGCATCTTTTTTATGGAGTCTTTGGAGTTCTCTATGTATTATGTTATCTGTAAATAGTGATAGTTTGACTTCTTCCTTACCAATTTAGATACCATTCTGTTCTTTTCTTGTTGAATTGCTATAGTCAGGACAAGTACATTTAAATTGTAAAAAGTATGGGGCGAAGGGAGGGAAGGAAATCTGGTGGCCAATGAGGTGTGAAATACCCATGGACTGGAAATAACCATAGACTGAGAAGCGAGTTCAATACCTTAAAATGAGCATCGTTTGGTAAATAACAGAAATAATAATAAAAGTATTATATAATTTTTTAAACTTTTTTATTGTAGTAACTATTCTATACATCAAAACAATTTCCTATATATAGGTTCCCAATTTCCCAGACACACTTCATCAAACCATGCATTCCACCAAATCACTAAGTGTTCTTCCCCATTGTCCAGTGGGGTCCACCACCATTTGCCCCCACCAGCCCCATTATCTTTGGGTAACCCCAGTTCTGTTGCAAATGTTTCAGGATGGGTTATGTTTCACCTGCTCCTTTGTTTTCTCTATTCACATTCAACCTATGAGTGAGTTCGTCAGGTATCTATCTTTCTTTTTTTGACTTATTTCACTTAGCATAATCCCCTCTAGCTCCATCCATGTTGATTCAAATGACAGGTATCATCTCTTCTAAGGGCTGTGTAATATTCCATTGTATATATGTACCACATCTTGATCCATTCATCTGATGTTGGGCACATAGACAAATTCCAGTTCTAAGTGATTGTGAATACAGCCACAATAAACACGGGGATACATACATCTCTGTGAATGGGTGCTTTTGTATCTCTTGGGTAGATGCCCAGAAGTGGAATGAGAAGGATCATATGGGATTTCCATCTTCAGTTTTTTGAGGAATCTCCAAACTGTTCTCCATAGGGGTTGTACCAATTTGCACTCCCACTAACAGTGCAAAAGTACTCCCTTTTCTCCACATCCTCTCCAGTAGTTGTTGTTTACAGACTTTTGGATAATAGTCAGTATTTCAGGTGTAAGGTGATAGGTCATTGTTGCTTTAATTTGCATTTCTGAGACAGCCATTGAGTATATCCTGTTGGCCATCTGCATATCCTCTTCAGAAAAGTGTCTCTCCAATTCCTCCTCCCATTCTTTGACTGGATTACCTGTTCTTTTGATGTTGAGTTTTATGAGTTCTTTGTGTATTTTAGATATTAAGCATTTGTCAGAAATATGAAATGCAATTACCTTCTACCAGCTAGTAGGTTTCCTTTTGATTTTGGTGATGTTTTCTTTTGTTGTGAAGAAGCTCCTTAGTTTGATGTAGTCCCAGTTGTTTATGTTTCATTTCTTTTCTCTTGATAGTGGAGTTGAGTCTCCAAAGGCTTCTCTATGATTTATGTCATGGAAAGTTTTCCCTATGTTGTTGTCTATGAGCTTTATGGTTTTTGGTCTTATGTCCAAGACTCTAATCCACTTTGAGTTGTTTTTTGTGAATGGTGTTAGAGAGTGGTCTTGCTTCATTCTTTTGCATATGGTTGTCCAGTTTTCCCAAGGCTATTTGTTGAAGAGATTTTCCTTTTCCCATCATATGTTTTTGGCTCCTTTGTCACAGATGAACTGACTGTATGTGAGTGGGTCAGTTTCTGGTGATTCAGTTCTATTACATGATCTGTGCCTCTGTTATTATTCTGGTATCATACTCTTTTGATTACTATTGCTTTGTAATATAATTTAAAGCTGAAGTGCCATCCCTCCAGATTCATTATTTTTTCTAGTGATTGCTTTGGCAATTCGGGGTCCTTTATAGTTCCATACAAATTTTAGGATTCTTTTGTTCTACTTCCTGAAAATAAGCCCATGGGATTTTAATGGGAATTGCATTAAATCTATATATTGCTTTGGGTAAGATGGTCATTTTAATGGTATCGATTTTTCACAGCCAAGAGCAGGGGATGTCTTTCCATATCTTCATGTCCTTCTCTAATTTCTTTGAAGAAAGACTTGTAGTTTTTGTTGTATAGATCTTTAACTTTTTTCATTAGATATATGTCCAAGTACTTCATTCATTTAACTTCTATTCTAAATGGTGTGATTTTTGTGATTTCTTTTTCTTCTAGCGTGTTGTTTGCATATAAAAATACAGCAGATTTTTGTCCATTGATTTTGTATCCTGTCACTTTACTATATTCATTTTTGAGTTCTACAAGTTTTTTGATAGAGTTTTTGGGATTTTGAATATATATACAATCATGTCATCTTCAAATAATGAGAGTTTTACTTCCACCTTTACAATTTGAATTCCTTCTATTTCTTTTTCTTGCTTAATTGCTCTGGCTAAGACCTCCAGTACAATATTAAACAGAAGTGATGAGGGTGGACAACCTTGCCTTGTTCCTGACCTAAGAGGAAATGCTTTCAATTTTTTGCCATTGACTATGATGTTGGCTGTGAGTTATTCACATATGACCTTTATTATGTTGAGGTATGAACCTTCTATTCCCATTTTATGGAGGGCTTTTATCATAATTGGATGTTAGATCTTGTCAAAAGCTTTCTCTGAAACTATTGATATGATCATGTGGTTTTTCTCTTTGCTCTAGTTGATATGGTGTATGACATTATTGGATTTATGCATGTTAAACCATCCTTGCATCCCTGAGATGAATCCCACTTGGTCAGAATGGATGATCTTTTCAATGCATTTTTGAATAGTTTCATAATATTTTGTTGAGAATTTCTGCATCTATGTTCATTAGAGATATTGGTCTGTAATTTTCTTGGTGACATCTCTGTTGGCTTTTGATATCATTGTAATGTTAATCTCATAAAAAGTATTTGAAAGAGTTCCCTGATCTTCAATATTTTGGAAGAGCTTGAGAAGAACAGGAGTTAATTCTCCTCTGAAGGTTTGGTAGAACTCATTGGAGAAGCCATCTGGTCTTGGGCTTTTATTTTTGGGGAGACCCTTGATTACTTCTTCAATTTATTGCTTGTGATTGTTTTGTTCAGGTTTTCCAATTCTTCCAGGTTCAGTCTTGGTAGACTATACTTTTCTGGAAATCTGTCCATGTCCTCAAGGTGGTCCATGTTGTTGGCATAGAGCTGTTCATAGTAGTCCTTTATGATGTTTTGAATTTCCGTGGTATCTGTTGTAACTTCTCCCCTTTCATTTATGATTCTAGTTATGAGAGTTTTCTCCCTTTTTTCTTTGTGAGTCTAGCCATTTGTCAATTTTGTTTCTTTTTTCAAAGAACTAACTTTTGAATTCATTGATCTTCTCGATTGTCTTTTTGTTTTCTATTTCATTTATTTCTACTAGAATTTTGATTATTTTCTTTATTTTTCTGATTCTTGACTTTAATTGGTCTTCTTCCTTTAGTTGTTTTAAATGCAGATTTAAGTTGTTTATTTGCAATTTTTCTTGCTTCTTGATATAGGCTTAGACTGCAATGAAATTTCTCCTTAGTACTGCTTTTGCTGCATCCTATAGATTCTGGTAGCTTGTGTTCATTCTCATTTATCTCTAAGTACTCTTTAAGTTCCTCTTTTACCCAAGAGTCCTTAGGGAGCATATTGTTGAGTTTCCAATTGGTTTGGGGTCTTCCAGCTTTCTTTTTGTGGTTGATTTCCAGTTTTAGGCGATTGTGGTCAGAGAAGATGCTTGGTATGTCTTCAATCTTTGTAAATTTGTTGAGAGATGTTTTGTGCCCCAGCATATGATCTAAAATTGAGAATGTTCCATGAGCGCTTGAGAAGAAAGTGAACTCTGTAGTTGTTGGGTGAAGTGATCAGTTTATGTCTATTAGACCTATCTGTCCAGATGGTCAATTAAAGTTGCTGTTTCTCTGTTAATTTTCTGCCTGGCTGATCTGTCTATTGTTGCAAGTGGGGTGTTGAAGTCCTCCACTATAATCGTGTTGCTGTCAATGTCTGTCTTCAGGTCTAATAATACTTGCTTGATATATTTTGATGCTCCTTCATTTGGTTCATATGTGTTAATAAGTGTTTTATTTTCCAGCTGGATTAATCCTTTAGTCATTATATACTGTCTGTCTCTAACTTTTGTTATGATTTTTAGATGGAAGTCTGTTTTATCTGATATGTGTATAGCTGTTCCTGCTCTTTTGAAGTTGCCATTCAACTGTAGGATTGTCTTTCAGTCACTGACATTGAGCCTTTGCTTATCTTTTGGAAGAAGGTGGGTTTCCTGAATGCAGCAGAAGTTTGGGTTATGCTTTTTAATGCATTCAGCCACTCTGTGACATTTGACTGGAGAGTTCAGTCCATTAATGTTTAGGGTAATTATTGATATATGCTGCTTAGTGTCATTTTATAATTTTTCTTTTGTATGTTGCTCTAGATTATGACTTTATTCTCTTTCTCTTTTTAGGTTGGATGGGTACAGTTATGTTTTGATTGATTTGCTTTTTGTTTTCTTCACTTTCTCCCTGGGGATGTATTTTGAGGTTACCCTGAAGTTAGTATTCACTGTTTCATGTTTATTACCTAATTTTATTTGAAATAATATTAGTCTTCCACTCATTCTAACTATCCACATTTCTGTTCTCTTCTCTTCCTCCCCACTTTTAATATTTGTTTCATACTGTTGTTCTGCTTGATTTCTTTATGCTTTATACAACATTCTTTAATATTTCTTACTAAGCCAGTTTTGTGGTGATGAACTCCTTCAACTTTTGCTTGTCAGAAAAGGTTTTTATCATTCCTTCACTTGAATGATAATCTTGCTGGATATAGTATCCTAGGTTGAAAATCCTTTTCTTTCAGCACATTGAATATATTATGCCATTCCCTTCTGGCCTGTAGAGTTTCATTTGAAAAGTCCATTGACAATCTTATGTGGGCTCCTCTGTAGGTGACAAGTTTTCTCTGGCTGCTTTTAATAGTTTTTCTTTATCTTGTATTTTTGAGATTTTGATGATGACGTTTCTAGGTGACTTTCTGTTTGGCTTTCTTTTATTAGGAACTCTTTGAGTTTCCTGAATCTGGAGTCTTGCTTCATTCTTCAAATTGGGGAAGTTCTCATCTATTATTGCTTCAAATATGGTTTCTGCCCCCCTTTCTCTGTCTTCTTCTGGAACCCCTATGATGCGAATGTTGTTCCTTTTGATGTTATCCCAGCAATCTCGAAAGCTATCTTCGATTCTTTGAATTTTTTACTCTTTGCTTGTTTGCTTGATTGAATTCCTCTGTCCTATCTTTCAGATATCTGATTCTACTGGAAGCTTCATCCATCCTATTGTTGAGTCCCTCTTCTGAGTTCTCTAATTTAGCTATTACGTCTTTTTCCTGTTTGATGTCTTCTTTTAATTCTTCTCATTGCTTCCTGACATTCTTATTACTGCCTCTACTGATTTCAGGATTTCTATGAGTATGCTGATCACTTTTACCCTAAATTCCTCTTTAGTTAACTTACATACATCTGTTGTATTCAGATTTTCCCCTGGGTTTTTGATTGGATCCATCATTTCACATATATTTATCTGTACCTTTGATCTATTCAGCATTCTGTCTATATTTCTGAGGGTTTGGTTTCCCTCGTGTTGCATAGGTTTGAGTTGCCCAGGATTGGCAATCAGGTCACAGTTTCACCTCTACCCACAAGGTGTCGCTGCTGGGTACATTGATGTTTGAAACTGCCCTTCACTGTAATACTTGGGGCGGCATTTACTATGGGTGGGATTTCCTGTGGGCAGGATTTCCAGTTGGTGGCTACATGGTAGGTGGGATTTCTGCTCAGCTGACCCCAGGCTCTGGTGTGAAATGGTTGTAGGAGGGTTTTGAGCTTGGAATTTCTTTGGCTGATTTCTGGTTATGGCTGTGCCCAGCACAATTTCACCACATGGGCTCCAGCTCAGCTCCAAGTGCAATTGTTCTCCTACCTTCTCCCAAGTTGGCTTTCCCTGGCTCTGCATCGCAGTCCCACTGGGCCTATCTCTCGCTGCCTCTGTAGCTGTTCCTGAAATCTCTAGCCTCCGCCCCACCATGCATATGCAGACTCTTGAACTCTGTCCCAAATCCAAAATTGCATCTTAGCTGAGAACCCCATGGGGGCGCCTTTACCCACAGTTAGTGTTCATCCGATCTGTCTCCAGCTTAAGTGCCAGTTGTTTCCTGGTGTTTGTCTCAGGAAAATAGGTGATTTTTTTTCAATGCCTATGGAGAGCAACACAAAAGTGCTTCCTATTGAGTCACCATCTGGAAGTGGATCTTACATTATATTTTAAAAATCCTAAAAAGTCTGAACAGGAACAAACTTTTAAAGATGGTTCTACTTTGATTGTTCATAGTAGCTGATGCTAAGCTAGCTTTACATTATTTTTATTGGTTAGCTTTGCATTATTTTCATTGATTAGCTGATTGGTAAATTGCTCTAAAATGAATTTACAGAGATTCAAATGACTTAACAAAGTCAAATAAAATTAAAACAATAGTAGGAATATAAGAAGGAATAACAAGGCACAGATCTCGACATTTATTAAGCAAATGTTAATCTGTCTGGTAGCAACATGAAGAGGGAAATGTTTAAACAAAGCCCATTTGAAAAAAATCGAGTTATTAAGAAAAACTGATTATCATTATTAATTTAGCATTTATCAGTTTTGTCAGACAGTTTCTAAGGTTTTTACATGCACAATGCATCCATTCCATCCTCACCATAAGGGCTATTTTATTCTTATTTGACAGATGAAGAGACTGAGGCTCATAAGCATTAAGTGACTTGCCAAAGGTTACATACCATGGAAGTGACAGGATTTGACTGTAGCTAGTCCTGACTAGAAAACCCACATTTTAGTCTCTAATTATTACTGTCTTTTTTCCAGGCAGATGCAACTTTTTCCAATAATGAGACCATAAAGACATATATTCCATGAATTTCTGTCAAGAAAATAATGAATAATATCCAAAATAAAATCTGTTCTGTAAATACTGTAACAATTTTCATTGGCTTTGTCACGATGATTTATAATTATCCTAAGTAGTTATTTGTAGCAAATGATTTCTTAGGTGCTTGAAAACAGTGTGTCATTAAGTTGCTTAAATATACCTCCCTCTATCTAACACTGTTAATCTTCTGAGAATAATTGTATTCACTTTTTTCAAAGAAGGCTGGTTCATCACAATGTTGAATTACGGGAACCTGAATCTCTGACATGTTAAAATTGGCAAGGCTCATTTAGAATTAATTTATACTTATTCTGAATAGAATCATATACATCAGTCCTTGAATGCTGTGATAGATTAAATAATGAAATCAAATGGTGGGAAATGAATACTGAGCAGCCTGACTGAATATTAAATTCAGTTAAGGTAGTATGCTGTGAATTTGGTCTTGAACATATCAACCAATTACCTAACCACCTGTCTACCACTATATTCTTTCCTCTACTTATTTCTGTTCATCCTCTAAGAGTGGGCCTTTGAGGCCAGAACTTCTATCTAGAGGCTATCTCAATGATGACTGTGCCATAAAAGTGATAATCAGGACATGGATCTTTCCTTAAAATCTAGAATTATCTGATTAGTTAAAACTCAAAATTATGATTAACTATCATTAAATTACAATATTATAGCACTTTGAAGTCTGGGTTTGTTCACTTTAGAAAGCACTAGTCATTCATATACTGAACTGGGAAGGAGACAGGGGAAACAGGTGGCCTATTACTAGATCCATTAAACAAGAGATTTATGCATTACATATTCATCTTGAGGCAATTAGGCAGATCACTTTTTTTTCTTTTATGGCTTCATTGAAAACTCCTGGCAATAAGGCAATTATAATGTATGTATCCTAGCATTTATCTATGATATCAAAGGCATTAGATTTTTTATATATTAGAAGTAAAATGGACCCCAATCACTTTTCATCTAAGAAATCCAGTACCTCTAAGGTAAATCTACTTTTCTAAGAGATATGTAAATATCAGGAGGTCTACTGAATGGATGGTAAATAATATGGGTCCGTTTGTTTTGAATGACAGATCATTGTTGATTTTAAACAAAATCCAATTATTACCTGCAAATTTTTATCATTTAAAAATATTGCTAAAATGGATTTTAATGATTATTATGTACCAAGTTCTGTGTAAAATATGCAATGGGGATTATTTCATTTAATGCTCATAACCCCAAAAAAGTATGATCATGGGCCATGCCCTTGTGGCTGAGGCAGCTGAGTCGCTGACATGTAGACCATGTAAAGTCCAGGGACCCAGGTTGGTGAACCTGGACCAGGGTCAAAAAAAGATGAAAATAAAGATGCTTCTTCCTTCTCTCTTTCTCTCTTCCTTTCTTTAAAAAATTATGATCATTATCCCAATTTTAGAGATGTAAAATCTGAGTCTAAAAGACATTATATTAATTGATACAAGGTTTTACTGCTAGAAATTGTGAAACCAGGATTTTATTTTGGAAGACCTAACTCTGAACTTTCCACCATGCCATACCAATTGCATTTTAGCACAATGCCAAAATATTTGAGTGATATGATTATTCAGAGATAAATTTCAGGAACTCAGTCATTACAAACCTATGGGGTACTGATTTATTAAATCCGATGGGTAAGTATTGAGATGCCAAGGACAGCATAGAACCTTAAGGTGAATTAACTAGATAATGCTTCTTAACCTTGCCTTCATGTAGAAATACCTATCAAAGTTAAAAATCCTAACATTCAGTCTCTATACCCCAGACTAACTATATCCTAATTTCTGGGAGGAAACTTAAGGCAATAATACTTTTCAAATCTTCCCACTGACTGTAATATCTAGTCAACATTTAGAACTACTAAACTATGTACCAAGCCATGGAGTAATAAAAATTATAAATATTCACCTATATAGACACATAAAGTTTGTCAGAAGCTGAGGTGAGATTGAATCTGCAGGTAGGTAGTTATCTAAATGCTGAATGTACACAAGCACAAGCATGTCACATTGTTTCTAAATAATGCCAAATGCCCAGATGGTTCCACATTTGATTGATACATATGGCTTTGAATATCCAGATGCTTGACATTATGTAGGAAATTTGTCTTGATTAATAAACAAAATACAACTTTTTGCCTAATGTGTTGATATATAAAAACCTACTAACTAAAATAGTCATAATATTTATCATGGTAACTCAGAGAAACTATGAGAAAATCACCTCTCTCAAATCAGATAATTTCACACAGGCACAGCTTAGAGATATTGCAGGTTTGGTTCCATACCACTGTTACAAAGCGAATACTGACATAAAGTGATTCACAAGAATTTTTTGGTTTCCCAGTATATAGAAAAGTAATTTTTACACTATATTATAATTTATTAAATGTGAAATAGCATTATGTCTAATAAAACAATGTACATACCCTAATTAAATGACACAGAGACACAAAGTGAACACATACTGTTGGAACAATGGTGCTAAAGGAGTTCCCCAACTTAAGTTTGCCACAGACCTTCAATTTGTAAAAAAATGTTCTGTCTTCAAAGTGTGATAAAGTGAAGCAAAATAAAATGAGGTATGCCTGTAGAGCAAACTGCTGACAGTACTATCTAAAAATTTTCCATAGTCACAGAATAAGCATTCCAATTCTTGAAGTCCAAGGTTTCGATTCAATTAAAACTGATTTATGACTATGCACATAGTTACTGGCCTTAATATATATTTGGGATACGGTACTAAGGTTGTATGATTGTGATAGTGTGATATATAATGTGAAACTTATATTTATACTTCATCCCAGTTTCTGATATAGAGCTCATAAAACCCTTGGAATAGTCTTAAGTGATAAGAGTAACAAAGGAGCATTTATTATGTTAACGAGTGACTTTTGGGCTCCACCTAAGATGAGGGCTGGTTGTCTGGAGAATTATTCTTGTGATTAGAGAGTTGGAGCTTTCAGTACCACTCTCCCATCTCCACGGATGGAATAGGAACTTAAGGCAGAATAAATCACCAAAGACCAGTGATATAATCAATCATGCCTATGAAATGAAGCCTCAAAAAACCCAAAAAGATGTGATTCAGAGAGCTTTTGTGTTGATGAACACAAAGAGATTTGAGGAGAATGGCGTGCTCAGAGGGCAGGGAAGATCTGCACCCTTCCCCTAAAACCGTTCTCTATACAGCTCTTCCACCTGGCTGCTCTTGAGTTATATTCTTTCATAGTAAACCAGTAATCTAGTAAGCAAAATGTTTCTCTGAATTCTATGAGCTACTCGAGCAAATTAAACTAGCCTTAAGAGGGGGATCATGAGAACTTTTTATTTATATTCAGATGGTCAGAAGCACAGGTAATAGCTTAGGTTTTGAACTAGTGTCTGAAGTGTGTATGAGGGACAGCCTGCTAGGACTGAAACTTTAGCCTATGGAATCTGATGCTACCTCTGAGTAAATAATATCAGAAATAAGTTTAATTCTTGGAAACAGGGAATTATTTCTTGGTGGTATGGGAAAGTCACCAAACACACAGGTTGGAATTGAATCCGGGAACCCAAAAGAACAGAAAAGCTTTACAACTCAAGCAGTTCTCATCAGGAAGAGTGAGGGAGAGCAATCATTATGTAATATATAATAGAAGTAATCTAGGTAAGCAACCATATTAGATCAGCCATGAGAACAACTGCTACCTTTAGTTAAAGATACTTAGCACCATAAGTTTAAAGTTTTTAGACAATTTATGAATAAGTTCCAAAGAAGTATGTATTTTAGAACAAAATATAGTACAGATTTCTAGAACATGTTTAAAGAGAAAACCAGAATTCTGAAATCATATAAGGGCTTAAAAGCCTATGTTAAATAAAATAAAACAACTTAAATTAATGCAGAATTTCTCTGAGACTTTAATATACATTGTGAATTAAGAAGGAAAACTGACAGTCTGACTCTGAGAACAGGAAACACATTTTTTTGGTCTAAATTAACATGACTTTGTTATTTCATTGTCTTCATTAGCATTTCTTTACTCTTTCAGGACTATCCTTTGGAAGCTAATGACAGGATTGCTCTTTATAGGAAATTCCAGAAAGACCCACCAACACTTCAATGAGAAGTTTCCAAAAATAGTTTGAATCCAAAAATTCTTTAAATCATCCTCTCAAAATTACTGTAATTTTAGCCAATTCTAGTCAAGTTTCCAAATTGAAATGCCCACCATAAACCAAATTTCCAGTTCTTAAATTCTGTCCTTATCTTCCCTACTCTGAGAGACAGACAAGCTTTGTGAAGGTTTCTAAGCAATAAACTCCACTTTATCTTTTTCACAATTTGTGTTGGTGTTATTTGGAGAGACTTCATGACAGAATCTTTAAGAGGATAGCTTAGCCATGCAGTTGAATTTCTTGATCTTACCTGTTTTCTCTTATGTATGCAAGAGTTATACATGCTATTACTGAACTTTTTGTTTTCTTAGCAATTTGCTTGATACGTACTTGATTATTTGCCAACCTGGAAGAACCCAGAGGAGTATTGGATGATTTCCCATGTCTCGTGTTTCTACAATTAATACATGAATGTGCATGTGTGTGTGTGTTTGGTGTGTCAAAATGCTGCATATTTGCACAATTTGAGAAATGCTGTTTTAGTAAATAGGACCTTGAGCTAAGATCATGAAATTTGTATTCCTGCTTCTAATGACAAGTGTGTGTGTGTGTGTGTGTGTGTGTGTGTGTGCGCGTGTGTTTCCTATAAATCCCTCCCCCTAACTGGGATTATTTTTCTCACCTGTAAATAAAAATATAGGATTGGTTGCTATCTTAAGATACGGTAGAGTATTAATCTTTTTTTCTACCCGTGTGCTCATGTTGAAAGATATGAAGATGTCTGAATTATAGCATAGTAAGGTAGGTTGTAGATTATAAACAATTCTTGCTATACTAGTCTCTTTCTCATTCAAGAATTTAGAAATGTCAGTGAGTGTTGTTACTATAGGGCTATATTTGAATCTATTTACATTTTTTTTAAATAACCAAATATTTCAAATATATCACTAGTAAATAATAGCTTGGAGGCAGAGAACTACTGATCTGAAAGTTTAGTTCTATAATTTCTCTAAATAGTGTTAGGAAGACCTACACTAATCCTAGAGAACTTACAGAAGATAAACTTCTTTTCTTCTGTTAATAAATAACTGCTTTTCTAAAGTAAGATACATCAAATAGTTCTCTAATGGGATCACAGCAAAAATAAAATACAATTCATGTACTATCTGGTACTTAACTCAATTCCAGCAGATAGACAGGAAATCACAATGACTACTAACTGGAGATCTCCAAACTCATTAGTCCTGATATTTTTCTAAACTAGTAACTAAAAAAATATTGAAGTGACATTGGTTTATATGTGCATGTGTGTGTGTGATAGCATCTTTAACCACCTACAGGTAGACACTTAGGTTGTTTTCAAGTCTTGGTATTGTGAATCATTGCAACAAGCATGGGATGCATATATTTCTTTGAATTAGTATTTTTGTATTCTCTAGAAAAATACCCAGAAGTGGGATAACTAGATCATATGGAAAGTCTATTTTTAATTTTCTGAGAAATTTCCTTACTCTTTTCCATAATAGCTGAACAAATTTACATTCCTATCACTATTATTCAAGGATTCGATTTTGCTCATATCCTTTCCAACACTTATTCTTTCATGTTTTTTTAAAAAAAATAATCATTCTTGCAGATTTGAGGTAATATCTTATTGCTGTCTATATTTGCATTTCTCTAATAATCAAGGATGATAACCATCTTTGCATGTGCCTGTTGATCACATATGTGTCTTTTATGGGGAAGTGTTCATTTGGATCATTTGCACTTTTAAAATTGGGTTGATTGTTTTTTATTGTAGATTTATCTTTGGATATTGTTTTTAGAAATTAACCTCTTGCTGGATGTCTGATTTACAAATATCTCCTTTCTGGACTGATGACTGAATACCTTCTAGTTTGCATAGCACTTTAAAATGATAGTTTACTTTTTGTTGATCTCTTTTGATTTTCTTCTTACTGAATCTACATAATAATGCTGAGACATAAGTGAAGGATGTGGTTGTTTTTCTAATTTCAGATATAGGTAAGGAATTTCATAGAAGTTAAGTACTTTAAGTTTACACAGTAGAAACCCAGGAATCCTATACAGATTTTCAAATTCTAATTATTTGCCTGTCCTCCTCCCCTTACAATTTCCTTTCATCATCACACTTCACCCACCAAAAGCCTGTTACATCCACTGGCCTCTTCATTTGCTCCTTCTTGTTTCATTTGTTCACTCTTCATTCATTTAAGAGATATTTATTGTTTATTAATTTTCCTTTCTTGTTTTCTCTACTTTATTCAAAATAATTAGGTATTTTTTCCTCCTTATTCTCTTTATCTTAGTTCTTTGCTACTTATCTGTCTACTTTTTTGGCTTATTTTTTCCTCATGTCCACTGAAATGTGTTTCTCTAAATTTTAACCTTGACATTCTTATATTATCATTTTATCCTCTGCCCTTTCACACTTTCATTTTGTTTTATGGCTTAAATTATTATATATGGATGAATGACACCCAAATTGCACTTTTTAGTATGAGAAAAGAACAGAAAAAAATTCTATAAAATCTTGAATAAAGTAGCAACAACAGTTAAAGATCTTTTATGGGATGATACAGTGGGAATCAGAAACTTCCTGAAAGGAAGGCCACTTTTCAGTGCAATCTTAAAGTCTGAAGTAGGATTAAATACGCAGAAATGGTGGAAGTTTTCCACTGGAGGAAAGGGAATGAATGAAGACATATTGGTGAGAAACTTCAGAGCATGCTTGAGAAACAGCAAGCAATGACATCTGTATTATAAAAATCAATGAACAGAGTAATGGAAATTAATGCGTGCTGAGATTTGGTTGGGGAGGTCTAAAGTAAGTACCACTGGGGACTTTGTGTTTGAACAAGGGGTACTAAAAAGACTACCAGTTTAAAATATCAACAGGAACCATACAAATAAAATTAAAATTTGTAAGAAAAAAATCAGTACTACTCCTACAGTATTATACCTGGTTATTATTTGTATGTTCGCCTTTCCAATTAACACTAGACTTTCTTCATGATCTGTGGACAATTCTTATTGATTATCTACCTCATCCTTAGCAGTTTGTATGGTAACTTGACAACAGTAAAGGAATAAATGGTGCCTAGTTAATTACTAGTAACATTGCTGCTTAAAACATTCCTATTGTTGGTTTCTATGACCTTACACAATATATTTATTGTATCTAGTGGAACAAGCCATTGTCTGAAAATATGGAGCCTCTTTTCAAGTCTACTAATATACCAATTCCATCTTAACTAGTACTGCTATATTTCCTATATTCCTCTATGCCTGTTCAGTGCTCCATTGTGGGTCAGGTATCCCTTCTCTATTTTAGAACTCTATGCATATCTCTATCATACCACTATCAGTTATGTACTCTACCTTATGATTGTATTTTCTGCTGTTCTGTAAGTCTAACTGAAAAAGACCTGGTACTGTATTTCTGTATTACCACAGAGGCACCTAGGTCACAGGAAGCACTACAAAATATAATCCAGTGAATATAGGTATGTGCTTCAAAATCTATTTTATATGTAATTTCTTACTCTTGCAATTACTTATTGTTTCCTATATGTATGACACTCTAATTAGTATAATGAGAGTATCAATGGATTCTGTTCTCAATTAGATTTTCACCTATTAGGGAAATATGACCTGTATAAAAACACACACACACAACATAATACAAAAGGTCAACTAAACAATTTTCAAGCAGGAGCTTTCACTGCCCACTAAACACCTCATTGCAGCCAGATGTTTGACATCCTGGATACCCAACACCTGGATGATTCCCGACTTCTCCTCCAGATGTCATGCCATCTTGTAATTATGGGCTAAATCTCCCCTGTGTTCTGGGGCTTCTGTCAAAGTAACTGAACAACTTGCTCTGATTTTTGAAAACTGAAGCAAGTTTGGAATGATGGATTAAATGAACAATCCTTGCCTGTACAACAGGAATAAGGCTCTTTCTTGCCAAAACACTGCAGCACAGGGTTACTGGCTGTCTAAATAAACATTATGCACTTGATGAGAACATGGTCTGTCTGGGAAAGACCATCACAACCAGCTGTCCCCATACTCTGAATCATGTTCAAAAGAAAATGTATGTGTTTCCATATTACTTATTCACATGCATTCCCCCCAACCCTTCCTCTGATTTGTGGATGTTGAACTTCCCTCAGAAACATATTCCTAAACTTGCAAACCTCTAAGCTTTACTGACAATCCCTCAACTTCTCTAGAAATAGATTTTCTGTCAATCAAAGCAGAGCTTAGAATCTGTTCTTGTCACGTATAATACAAGTCACAAGGATAAAGCTGCAATACACAATTTTCACAGTTTTATATGATATCTACGTGTATCAGGTAAACCTGACAGAAATGACTAAGTTTATGTTAAGGGATTCAAGTATACCTATTCAGCCTCCTGCTCCTCTGGTGCTTAGTTTCTGGGATTTTTTTTCCCCCACTACATCCTAACAGGAATCTTTGCCAGTGAAGACCATCTCATGTAATAACCCAAGCATATCTTTTCTTCTATCTTTTGCTTTAAATGTTCCAAAGATGGCTCAGATCCTGAAGTTTCCCTGTTCACTCAAGTCTACAGAGAGCATCCCCAACACATCAGCTATTGCATTCCAGTCACGTTTCATCTTGCTAATCCCTCATCTGACAGTTGGTTAAAAAATGTTAAGGCCTAAATGTCCAAGTCAGAAAACACTCTAAAATCCCCACTAACGTTCCTCTTCAGTGGTGGAGCTGACAAATGAACATACAAAAATATGCTACTGTAATTTAGTCCAACAATAAACAGAGGTTATAAACTGGAGTCCAGGATACCATAAATCTCCTGAAACAAGTAACACAATTTACAGTTTATGAACATTATTTTCTCTATAAAGTTTGTGTCATTTTCATTAGATACTCCAAATTATCTGTGATAGCCAAATAGTTAAGAACTATAGAGGTTTATAGAGGTCTCCAAACATTATCAGGAAAGTCTTGGCCTGTGGTTCTCTCTTCAACTGAGAGAATGCTGTGATCAGTGAACATAATCCTCTCTGACTTCCCAGGGACTATGAAGGAGGAAATAGGTACAAATATACAGCTTTCCCTAAATACAAAAACTCTGTGACATGAGCCTAGTAGTAACATTATTATTATTATTATTATTATATCTTTTTCCTGATATGTTCATAGGGCTACACAATTTACAAAGCTTTTATTAATCACTACCTCCATTCCTATCCTAACGCTGTCCTTTCTCCCAACACTCTTGCTCCTAAACCCTGATTTGATTGATCTACTCTAGCAAGATCTTCCCTGTAGTCTGACAAAGGTTAATGCTTTAAGCAAATTAAAGAAAGCAGAACCTTTGCTTACAGTGGCTTACTGGTGTAGGTATAGCCAGTCTTTAATGAACTTGGTTTGGTAGAACTGTCAAGCAAAACTTCTATTAACCCTTTGCTTCCATTTTATGGCTTCCCCATCCCACTGCACAACAGTAGTTTCTCCTCAAAAGCCCCATTTTATTAATCACCTTTTATTCTTAGACTACATTGTGTAATTGGAAATTACTGCTTACACTTAACTGCACTTAACTTTCAGTTATAATGCAATGACTCTAACAGCATTCTATGTTTAGGAATTTTATAATATCTATCTCAAAGTATTTATCACATTTAAGATTTATTTTCTTTTGTTTCCAATCTCAATCTTTCTTCTCTTCCTCAAATTAAAAAACTTAGAGTATTTTTAGTTTTTACTATTAAAGTAATAAATATACCCTGTTTTTAAATCTATAAATCACATAAGTACAAATAGAAAATAACTAATTTCCAGGGTAGGCATCTCTCCTCCTATTTGGTAAATAAATAAACTAAAGCACAGAAGTGTCTGGAAATTTGCTAAAGCTTTATCTGAGTTGGAAACACCTGACTTCAGATTATACTATATCATATTGCTCCTCCACTGGATTTCCAAAAATTACTGCTGATAAAGGCCAAATGGAGAATGGTAGCTTTTCAGGGTGTTACCTAGTGAGAAAAACTTTGGTTAGTGACAAAAATTGGAAGATAGAAAATTAGCTAGATACCCAATTCTTCATAGGCAATTCCTACTGACAGCACATTGATGCTTGTTAAAATCTGGTGATTTTCAACTCATCACTTTTCCAATAACCAATGGACTTGCAGGTAGAGAACACACTAGTCTTCTCCATTCTATTGGCATTTTATATTTGATAAAATATATAAATAAGATTAGATGGAATCAGTTTAAATTTTTAAATATTGCTGGTTTCAATATAGAGTACAGCCACAAAATTAAAACAGAAAAAAATGGTGATTTAAAAAAAAAAAGAACAGCTGTTCTGTTGCTCCCTACTAGAGTCATCTGTTACTTTAGCTGGAAAGTCAGGCATCTTTGTTCCCTTTCTTCTTAAGTTTTCATGAATTTGTGAAAGAATACCTGATGTATGCTACAAGCAAGGATGTAGAATTGTTATAAAGCCTAGTACTTCAATGATATTGAGTGAGAGAAAGTACCATAAAAGTGCTGGGCTGGTGATTTTGGCAAGGAGTAAACTTAGAGGTGATCACCACCTCATCCTGCATGTCAACTGACCCAAACCCTAAAACTAAATGGAAGTGTCAGGTCCTGAATGAATCAGTAGGAATAATTTAGAAACCACTCATAGGAAAATTTAGGAAATTGAGATGCTACAGGAGAACAATTCTCAGTCAAGAGTGATATTCAGCCTAGTGCAGGCCTTCTCTGGGAGCATTTGCCATTAAACTCCATTTTTAAATTGATAGAATTTAGTAGATTTTAAAAAACATGTAAAACAAAAATAATTCTGTCAAATTATGTAAGCACTCAATTATTGAATATTCTTGGTTTTTGTGCCCATGTGATTTGAGAGAAGCTCTATAAACTAACTTATGGGATAACTGAAAACTTTTTAAAATACAGTCATCCGGTTCTTTTGACTACATGGTAATAGAAAGGAAAAAAAAGATCTAGCATTGCTGGCATTTTTTCTCACTTCTTTTTGAATATTGCTTGATCCTAGCTGGAAAAACTCATTACTTGATTTTTGTGAATATGGCCTCATCTCATGAATTTTATTATTGTTAGTATATATTGTGTGTTAAATATACAACCAAATGTGATTTTATTTTTAGATATTTGCAAGGCTTTTCACATAAATAAACAAATCAGAAAAAGTTATATGAGATCATGATTTTAATTTCTTGTTCAGAAAACAGATTTATTAATACTTAAATAAGTTTGATGAGAAAAAGAAAATTCATAATTAAAGTGCCACTTTGGCCTCCATGTTTCCACAATATACAGATATCTTATCTGTAGGCAAATACCTGCAAAATATCACTATGTGGTGTCTGAGAGACAGCTCTGTTAGAATGGAACCCAGAGAGTCTAGGGTTGTTTCTTATCACTGACCTGACCTCAATAAAAAACAAAAAAAATTGGACAAAATGGCAAAGAAAATTTCAGAACCAGATATTTTTACTGGTCAGTTATACTAAACATTTAAGGATGAATAATATCAGTCCTTATCAACATTTTCCAAAAAACAGAAGAGAAGGGAAAACAACTAAACTCATTTTATGAGGCCAGCATTGCCCTGATTATAACATCAGTGAAGGACACTACAAGAAAAGAAAATTACAGGTCAATCTCCCTGATGAGTATAAATGCAAAAATCCTTCACAAAATATTAGAAAAATACATTTTATAAAATATAAAAATGATAATATAAGATGATTTATAGCAGGCATGAAAGAATGCTGTATCATCCACAAATCAATGTGATAAACTATCTTAACAAATCGAAGACTAAAAATCTTACTTGATAGGTACAGAAAAAAGAATTGGACAAAATTCAACACCCTTTCATGATAAAAAGTCTCAATAAATTGAGTATAAAGGGAATGTACCTCAACATAACAAAGGCTGTATGTGACAACCCACAGTTAACACTATACTCAACGGTGAAACAAGAAAAGCTTTTTTTCTAATATCAAGGACAAGACAAGGATAGCCACTATCACCACTACTACTCAACATAATATTAGAAGTCTTAGTCAGAGCAATTAGGCACAGAAAGAAAGATAAAGAAAGAAAAGATGTTCAAACTTGAAATGATGCAGAAAGTTTCTTATATCTGAAATAATAAAATACTTAAAAAATTTAACCTAGTAGATGAAAGATCTATACGTTGAAAACTGGAAGACACTGATGAAAGAAATCAAAGAAAAAATAAATGGAAAGATATTCATGGACTCATTTTTTTAAAAAGGAACGGTGCAGGCAGGAATGAAGGTAAGTAGGCAGGCAAGCAGGAGGAGAGAGGAGGAAGAAGTATCTTCATTTTCTTTATTTTTTTATTTAGTTCTTCACATTGGTTGCCTCCTCCTCTCCCCTGGGCCTGGGAATTGAACCCAGGGGTATGTGACTTGCTCCCTCAGAGGCAATTGACCTAACCATTGCTAAAGCAGGGCACACTAGATTCAATATTAATTTAGAGTTAATATTAAAATGTCAATACTACCCACAGTGATCTCCAGATTCAATACAATCCTTATCAAAAGTCCATACAACTCCACAAAAGTAGAAAAACAATCTTAACTTTTTTATGGAACTGCAAAGTCCTCAAATGACCAATAATTTATTTATACCTGATGGTTGTGAATAATCCAGTTTACTATGTATGGCATTAAAAGATTATAGAGAACTTTATGTTTCAGTGTAATCTCTTTAAAAAAGCAATAATATTCTACAGAAAATATCTTTGGCAGTATCTGTAATAATTAAGGATAAATAAAAAGGAATTACACAGAATGATAAAAAAGGTTCAGAAAGTGTGTAAGTAAAATCATGTATATATACATATATTTTTTTCATGGCATCCGGGGCATTAAGGCAATTATTTTCTTCATAACGCTCTTATAAAATGTAATTGTTGCATTGGCATGGTGTTTTGTTAGTGTTTACAATAGTGTAACAGATTTATAAACATTACTGGTACTGTGTGTGGTATTAAAAGCTGAATCAGAATAAGGAAATGGCTGACAACCACAACAAATGTGCCTTTATTCCTAAACTTCAATAACTTGTTATGAAAAAATATGCATTTTGGAAAGTTCTTACTCAAAAAACTTTATTTTTTGATGTATAATTGATACATAACATAGATTAGATTCAGTCATACAACATATCAATTCTGTATTTATAAACTGTAAAATGATCACAATTAGTTTAGTCAATATCCATCATCACAGTTACATTTTTCTTCTAAATAGAACATTCAAGATTTACTTTCTTAGAACACTTCAAATATACAATACATTATTATTGGCTATAATCACCATATTCTATAATTTATTCCCATGACTTAAACTTAATTGGAAGTTTGTCCTTTTACCCTCTTTTACCCATTTTGCTCAACCACCCAAGAACCTCCTCTGACACTAATCAATCTATTCTCTATAAGTTCTTTTTAATATTTGTTTCTTTGTTTCCACATAAAATTAATAGTATTCGTCTTTATTTGATTTATTTTACTTAGCATAACGCCCTCAATGTTTATCCATGTTGTTGCAAATGGGAGGGTTTCATTCATTTTTATGAATAACAAATTCCACTATATACAAACACACACACAGGTAGATATGTGATATATATAGATAGATATATGTCCTGTCTAACTCAGTGGGTTTTTTGTTTGGGTGGTGGTTTTGTTTGCTGTATAGAAGCTTTTAAATTTTATCTAGTACCAATTATTTAGTTTTATTTTAGTTTATTTTGTCACAAGTGGTCTTTCCACAAAAATATTTTTGAGGTCAGTGTCATGGAGAGTTTTCCTACATTACCTTCTGTGTTATTTATGGTTTCACGTCTTACATCAAGGTTTTTGACCCATTTTGAGTTTTTTTGTATGACACTGAATAATTTAATTTCATTTTTTTCAGGTGTCAATTCAGTTTTCCCAGCACCATTTGTTGAATAGACTTTTCATTCTCCATTGTATGCTCTTGGTTCCTTTGTCAGAGACTAACTGCCCATATAGGTGTGGCTTTATTTCTAATCTCCAGATTTTATTCTATTGCTGTCTGTGTCCATTTTTGTTCCAGTACTTTACTGTTTTGGTGACAATCACTTTGCACTATAGTTTAAAGACAGGTAATATGATTCCTCCACTGTTCCTTTTGAGGATAGCTTTGTATATTCAAGGTCTTTTGTGGTTCCATACAATCTTCAGTATTGTTTATTGTATTTCTTGGAGTAATGTACTTGGAATTATAATGATATTGCATTAAATCTGTATATTTCTTTGGGTAGAATGGCTGTCTTGTAACTATTTTAATTCTTCTAATCTATGAGCATAGAATGTTCTTTCATCTCTTGTGTCTTCTATTTTGTTAAGGTCTTGCAGTTTTCTTTCTAGAGATCTTTTAACTTTACGCTTATTCCCAGTTATTTCATCTTTTTTGGTGCTCTTGTGAATGTGATTTCTAAATTTCCTCTAGTTTATTGTTTGCATGTAGGAGTTCTACTGATTTTTATGTATCATTTCTATAACCTGTCACTTTTGCTGGAGGGATCAGGTTGTCTTGCTCATCAGTGTTCTTCATCCAGGTGCAGGGTCAGACGTGCACACTCCATTAAGATTTTTTTGATGAGGGTAGTGTTTGTCACTCACCTATCATCAATCTGGGCACAGAGAAATAGGCCTTAGTCAGCTTTATGGTGGTGGTATGGGCAGAGTGACTCTCTCACCAATGCTTTTATGTGCAGGGAGAGAAGACATAAGCAGCCTTAGTGCACTCTTTATATAAGGGAAAGAGGTTGCAGGAAGCTTTCCTTCTAACACAATTTCTTTATCCATTCATTCACCAATGGACACTCAGGTTATTTCCCTATCATGGCTATTGTAAATCAAGCAGCAACAAACATGTAGGTACAACATATTATCAAGTTAGTGTTTCATTTCCTTTCAATAATTACCTAGAAGTGGAATTGCTAGATTATATGGCAGATTTTGGAGGATTTTTGAGAAACCTCTCTACTGTCGCCTAGAGAGTGCACCAATTTACATTCCCACCAACAGTGCATGAGGGTTTCCTTTTCTCTATATCCTTGTTAACATTTGTTATTTCATGTGTTTTTGATAAATCCATTCTAATAGGTAAAAGGTACTATCTTATGGCTTTGGTTTGTATTTTCCTGATGATTAGTGATCTTGAGCATGTTTTTATGTACCTGTTGTTCATATGTATGTCTTCTTAGGGAAAATGCTTGTTCAGATCCTTGCCAATTTTTAAATTGAGTTATTTGTGTTTTTGTTGTTGTTACTGAATTGTAAGAGTTTCTAGTACATTTAGGATATTAATACAGTTATCTCAATTTAAATTGGTATACTGCCACTATGGAACAATATGAAGGTCTCTAAAAAATAAAAATACATCTACCATATGATACAGCTATACTATTTCTGGATATATATCCCAAAGGAAAATCATTTTCTTCAAGAGATATCTGTATTTTAATGCTCAAAGCAGCATTTTCATATTAGTCACTGTATAGGAATAGCACAAATGAAAAAAGAATATATAATATACAAATAATAAATAAAGATATATGCATACATATATGTAAAGACATATTATTCAACTTTAAAAAAGAAAAAACTCCATTCATTTATGACAATATAGATTGACCTAGAGGGCATTCTGTCAAGCAAAATAAGCCAGAGAAAAACAAATACTGCATGGTATCACTTATACGTGGAATCTTAAGAAAAAAAAAGTTGAACTTATGAAAACAGAGAGTAGAAAAACAAATGCTGTGGTTGGGTGATGGGGTAAATAGAGAAAGTTTGGTAAAAGAGTACACATTTTCAGTTGCAAGATGTATAAAGCTTTTGCTAATCTATACTGTGGTAAATATAGATGATAACATTGTTTTTTGCTAAAACACTGAAATTTGCTGAAAGAGTAGAACTTAAATGCTTTCAAATTAAACATAAGTATATATGTGAGGTGTGGGTGTATTAACAGTCTCAATAAGGAGAATACTTTTCACAATGTGTATCAATCACCATGCTGTATACTTTCAATAACTTACATTTGTATTTGTTAATTATATTTTAATAATTTTAGATGACACACAGAAATAATCCACAGAAGAGTTGAAAGGCCTATGTCTAGAGAGCTAGCTGATTGGAACATATTTAATAATCCATGAAAACAAAAGGTGCCTTGCCAAGTTTTCACCCAGAAAAGCCATATAGTTACACTGAAACTAGGGGAAACACTTAAAAAGCTTTTAATTAGAGTCATTAACTATGTGTTTCACATATAGTATTTTAAACTTGGTTTCACAATTTTCAGTTCCTGTGTTATTATCTGTTACTGAAGGGGCCAACCACCTGAAAAAATCTTGTAATCATGTGGTATACAGAGTATGCAGAAGTTCAATTTAAAAAAAATAAACAAAATATATTATTTGTAAGAACTTCAGTAAAGCATGAAATATTAGCAGTATCATCTAATTGGATGTTTATTTCATGATTAATATAAATAAAATATTTTAATTTATTCAATATTATGCATCATGTAAAATAATTACTTTCAAAGCAAAGTAGAAATGCTAATATTTTTCTGTTAGTTTACCTGGCTACTACTGACGTCATATTCAGGGGTCTAATTGTAATAAAGGCACTAAGCTTCTCTCATACCCAAAATCACTGTCTCAGTCATAGTATCTCTAGTTAAAAATCACTATACTATATTTTTAACTGTAGGTACTTGTAGGTAGTATGCTTTACAGCAGATCTCTAGAAAATATTCCTCTCATATAACAGAAAGTTCATTCACATTTAACAATAATTTCCCATTTTCTTGCTTGCTCAAGCCCCTGAAAACTACCACTATATTTTGTTTCTATGAGTTTAACTAATTTAGATAATAAATATTAGTGGAATCATGTGGTATATGTTATTATATAATTGGCTTATTACAGTTTATCATGATGTCCTCTTGGTTCACTCATGTCATCACAAAGGTCAGGACTTCCTTCTTTTATAAGATAAAAAATAATTTTCACATCATCCATACATCTATCTGGCAAGGGAGTAATATTAAAAATATACAAAGGCTATAAATTCAATAAGAGAAAAACAAAAAAATCCAATAAACAGCCATTTCTCCAAAGAAGACATGTTCCATATCTCTTGTTATTAGGGAAATGTAAATCAAAACAACAATGAGCTATCTTTTGCACCTGAGAGTATGACTATTATCCAAATAACTGGAAATAACAGGTGTTGGCAAGGATGTGGAAAAAAGGGAACCCATTTACACCGTTGGTAGGAGTTTAAATTGATGCAACCATTATGAAAAGCAGTTTCGAGATTCCACAAAACATTGAGATTGAAAATTCCATGTGTTCCCATCATTCTACTTCTGGGTATTTGCCCAAATAAACACAGTGGCAGTAACTAAAAGTGATATATGCAACCTCATGTTCATTGTAGCACTATTTATAATAGCCAAGAGCTGTAAACACCTTAAGTGTCCATCAAGATTAATAAAGATGTGGTATATGTACACAGTGGAATATTACTCACCTGTGAAAAATACGATGAAATCCTGCTGTTTGTAAAAACATGGTCGGAACTAGACAGGGTTAAGTTAAGTGAAATAAGTCAGATGGAGAAAGACAGATATTGGGTGATCTCACTCATAGGTGGAATATAAAGAAACAAAGCAACTGAATATACAAAACAAAACAAAAACTACCCCTTGGGCACTGACAACAGAAATGAGATTACAAGAGGAGAAAAGGATGGGAGCGGGAACAAAGGGTAGTGTGTGTACAATGGACAGTGATGGAGAACTATTAGAAATTTGAAAGTGGGCATATTGTGCTATCATGTATTTGATGAAGATTTAAACTGCATATCTAAAACTTAAGTTTTTTTTAAAACAAAGTTATTTCAATAATAAGAAAAAAGATCAAATAATATTCCATTGAATGTATATGCCACATTTTCCATATCTATGTATCTTTCAATGGACATTTCTATATTTCCACGTCTTGGTTATTATGAATAATGCTATAATTAATACAGGCGTGTAGATAGCTCTTTGAGATATGATTGCAATTTTTTTTTTAATATTTATGAAGAAGTGGGATTATTAGATCATATGGTAGTTCTACTTATATGGTTTAAGGAACAATCACATTGTTTGTTATAGTAGCTATACCCCTTTACATTACTGTAGACAACTTACAAGGGTTCTAGTTTCTTCACATTCTTACCAACACTTACTATTTTTTTGAACAGGAGCTGTCCTAACAGGCATGAAATGATATCTCATTATGATTTTGATTTCCATTTCCCTGATTAGTAAAGTTGAACACATCTTCATATACCTGGTGGCCATTTGTGTTACTTCTTTGGAGAGATGTCTATTCAAGTCCTTGGCATAATTTTTTAAAAATGAGGTTATTTGCTTATGTGGTATTTTTTCTATTTAGTTGCAGAAGATTCTTCTTATACTTACATATTTTGAATATTAACCAATTAACTTGTAATAAATGATTTGTAGATATTTTATTTCATTCTGGAGGTTGTTAGTTTATTATCTTGCTGTTCTAATGATCACAAGTTTGATCTGCATATCATTTAGGCTAATATCAAAGAGTTGGCAGAGCTGCATTCCTTTCTTGATGATCTAGTGGACAATCTGCTTCCTTTCCTTTTCAAACCTTTAGCATCTGCTGTATTCCTTGTCTAGCAGTCCCTTTCTTCCCTCTTCAAAGCCAACATCAGTGAGTTGAGTCTATCTCAGCTTGTACCACGTCACTCTAAACTTCTGCTTGCTTCATTTACTGTAAGGACATTTGTAATTACATTGGGCTCACCCAGATAATATATATAATTCCAGCTTCAATTTCAATTTCTCTTTTCCATGTAAGGTAACATAATTACAGATTTAAGACATCGAAATATGTGTATCATTTGAGGAAGAATTATTCTCTCTACTATACCGGGTAAAGATTAGTGACCGTTCTGTTCAAAGACAGAATACACTTTGTTTTCATATGTGTTACAAAAGATCAGTTCTAGCTTTTTGTAAGGTATAATCAGTGAGATGTTGATGGGTGTAGATAAAACACACACAAATGCATCTCATACACTTTGCTATAAAATGTATTACATGACATAATTCATTTTGAAAATCATGGATTAATAAAACTCAATGTTTTTTTTTTATTATATGATAGTGCAGACACTGATGGACCAATATTCACATTGAAAGTTCGAGATGGGGATAGGATGAGGCCTTTCTTAAACTTAACTGATTATAAAAATCTTTTTTCTAAGTATATCTTGCTGGACTAGTGGAAAATACTACTTCCAAGGCTCTTTTTTTAAACTGAAGCAGCATTGCATTTTAATATTATTTAGGTTTAAGGTGGGCATCATTGTAAATCAACATCTGTATACACTATTAACAGTCCAATTCTATCCTATATCTGTATAATTGAACCCTTTTATAAGATCTGTCTATTCACGCCTCCCTATATGGTCTGATAATCACTATTTTGGTCTTACAGACTAAAAGTCTATGTTTGTTTCATTTGTTTCCTTTGGTATCATCAAGTTTCAGTTGATTTTAGAGCTCTGTATTAATAAGGTCAATTAGACAACAGTCTAATGGTCTATTCTGTGGGTCCAAACTACATATAATCACTGATCTTCCCCCTTTGAAATGTTTTTCATTGATTATTATCTCATTGCTCACTTCTAGTATAACACAGAGGCACTGCACATACAAATATGCATGTGCTTATATTTCTTACCTTAGGAAATTAAACATGGTTTACGTATTTTCAAATGTTAGTTCACGAGAAAACTGTCATTTTTATCTAGTTGATAGAAATTTATTTTTAATTAACATACCATTGGTTCTCAAAACTTAATTTTCAGGAGTACAGCTTCACACCGCAATAAATGTATATATCACACCACTCCCACAAGGCTACTTATAAGGTCAAGTTGTTATAAAGGCCAAGCATCTCTTTAGCCTATGCCCGCTGCCTTTGTCCCAGTATATAATCTCCATGTTGGCCAAAGAAAGTTGTCTTTTTGCTATAAATTACACAAGATTTTTCATGGCTGACTCATTCCTTTCCTTCAGGTCTCTGACTCAGTCATCTCTTCAGTTGAGGATTTTTCTGATCACTCCTAGTTAGTTTATATTATAGTATCTTGGTCTTTTCCTTTGCATAACATATCATGATCTTTGAATACATATATATATATTTTTTTTTTTTTTTTTGCTTACTAATAATCATCTGTTTCTACTACTAAAGCGTAAGCTCTGTGAGGACAGAGACCTTGTCAATCTTGTTTACTGGTATACCTACAATGTCAGGGATTGTGTTTCACACAAAGAAGTGGTCAATAAATATATGATATCTGAACGAGTGAATGAGATCTCTATTTTATGGATTAGAAGGAAGCTGAGCTACTAAGATCAAGTTACATACCTTATATCCCCATATTCTTTGTGACACAGCTAGGACTCTATCCCTTGGCTTGAAATGCTTACAGAAGTATTATTTGCTTTACAGAATGGAATTTGCTAATTATTGGCCTATAGAGTGACTGTAATTTAGTTGGTTAGTTAATAGTGAATACTTTCCACCATTGCTTTGAGAATGAATATGTAAGCAATGGTGCTTGATCAATGAAAAAGCTATCAGTGGTGGACAAAGGTAGAGAGGAATGAGAAGGCCACTTTTCTTTCTTCTTAAATCAGCAGTAAAGAAATTATCTCCCTTTTATTCTTTTCTTCTAGCTCCTTAGGAACTTTCTGTTGATGGCTCTACAAAAATTCTTTCCAATTTCTGAAAACTACCAGCAGCTACTGAAGAATTTTTTTTCAAAGATGGCAATCATCTTTGATTGTGAAATTCAAGTTTGCACTAATTTTGATAAAAGAGAAAGGTCTTGATGATTAAAGGGAAGTGATATGAATGATGTAGTTCTGCATCTATGGCTTACAGCCTTCATTAGCTTTGGTTGTTGCTTGAAAAATCAGATAATTTTCTAATCTTGGCAAGGTTATCTCTGAAAGGACCATGAAGTTGAAGGTAGTCTCAAGTATTGAATAAAATCTGTGTGCCTAGATAGCACTGTCAAGGTTGCCATATTGGTTCTAGAAAAAAAAGATATTAAATATCCCTTTTCTACTCTAAGGAAACTTCTGTTCTTTGAGGCAAAATAATGAAAGTTAGATTTATGGAGGGGCAGTGGCAGTATATTTCAACAGGAGAGGTTTTCAAAAGCGAGTCTACAGATTACTAGAGTACCAATGGCAGTGGCTGGTCATTATTAGGTTTGGGACCTCATTAGAGATCTCTTCCTTTAATAAAGCTGATTCCCTTAGATATATTTTCATATTGGGCTTCGACTTTAAATTGCTTTTGTTGAAATGGGGAAATGATTACTACTCTAAAAGGGAAATGATACTGAAACAGATGATTCTTAACTTTTATAAAGCTCCATAATTACCACTTTGGTTTCATATCTTGTGCTTATCTCAAGTGTCTGATAAGTGGTTTTCAATATTAACATTAAACTGAATTAAAACTAAAATTGTAATTAAACTTTTAGAAAATTTTGATTAGTAAAGATCTCTAAAATTTTTCAAGAATAGGGATGATAAATGCAGCACTATCAAACACATTTGTGAAATGGATTTAGAAATTGGTCATACATAGAAAAATTCCTTTTTAATATGAAGTAAAATATTAGTGCAACTTTACATATAATATATATTTTGCCATTCTCAGTTATCATCATGTACACTGTATTTTAAATCAGATATTCCCATTTTGTGTGTTTGGAGGGAGAGAAAGAGAGGCAGAGTGTAAATAAAAGACATCTTAATTTTAATTCTTGCTTTGAAAAACAGTCTCATGATACATTATTTTGACCTTCTGAGTATTGTATATTTTGATTTGATGACCATTCCACCTCTTTTTCACAGTTCACTGAGGCTGTAAACAAGAGAAGATGTACAATGGCATACCGTGAAAATTATACATTGTTGAAAGGTCAAAATAGTAGAGCTGAATGTTGCTATTTGTAATTTACAGAATATATGAGGCATTCAAATTCAAATAACTCATTCTCTTGACAGACAGAGTAAGAACAACATAAAACAGCATAACATGAATTCATTTGGGAAACAGGAAAAAGAAATAAACATAGCTAGAGCCCAGTTTTTTCTGTTTCCTAAGATGATGTTCCATTTACTTATTCTCCCATAGGAACTAGAGACCCAAGAGGTTCCTGGAAAAAACAAACAAACCCTATTTCCTTCAAAGGTTAACTTGAAAAATGTTGAAAGAAGGAAAATTTGATAATAGATCACATTTTTTTAGACATAATAATAGCAGAAATGTAGTGCAAAACCTACCAGTTGAAGTGAAATATCATGTACTAATTAGATGTATGGCATTAGAGATGCTACTTTTCTTTTCTTGGCTTAAGTTTCCTCATGTGAAATACAATGTGAATAAACTAGAAGCTCTCCTAGGATCTCTTTAGATAAAATTCTGACCCCTCATTTGATTCTGTGATTTTTAATCCAAATTGTCTTCCAGACTTTTCCATAATTAAATATTGTTTCCCAAGATTGCCACTAATAATTGTGTGCACATAGTTTCTCCTTCTGAGTGGCAGTTTCCCTTCCCCTTGAATTTGGCCTTGTCCTGTCACATGATTTTACCAATAGACTATTTTGAAAGTGAATCCTAGCATGACCTGATGGGTTAATGGGCAAAACCACTAAGCATGGTCCACATATATCCTAATGACCTGGGTTTGTCACCAGGGGCTGGGGAAAACAACCATATGAACAACTAAATAAAAATAAAAATAAATGCCACTTCCTCCTCTCTTCCTGCCTGCCTGCCTATCTACTGGCCTTCATTCCTGCCTACATCTTTCCTTTAAAAAAGAAAAAGAAAGTGAACCTCATTCCAGAACTAGTTTTTAAGAGATCTTGTATCTTCTGCCTGTCTTAGAAGAGTGGTGCTAAGTAAAGATGTTTAGAGTAGAAATGAATAGCAAAATATCATGGAAACAGAGTGGCCATATGTAAGAGAAATAAGGTGCTTCTGTACAAGATCAATAACAAGGTCCCATAAACATAAATGAGACCATGATGGGTTTCAGGAGTAGTCAAGCTCTTAGCTGAATGTGTCTGCATGAACGACTATAGTCAAAATGATGTGCAGCAATAGAACTACCCAGATGCCCATATATGATAAAGGATAAAAATGAGCTGTTTGTGGTAAATGTAATGCACTAATACAGATGCTTATTAACAGTAATGCACACCTTAAACCTATATAATATTATGATGCAATACTCCTTCAATACAATTTAAATAAATAAAATTATAAAATAAAAAAATTATATAAATAATTGTTTTTAAACCACCAAGTTATAGGAGTTTTTTCCCGAAGTAATCAATTATTAAAACACCCACTTTAATAAATGATATATGTACTCAATTTCTTGTTAGATAACTGGAAGTCTTCCATTACACTAACTTTTATTTCACTGCTCCATATCTAAACCGATTTTCAAGTTGGTTAGACCGTAAGCTTCTTGAAGACAGGAACCATGTCTCTCTTGCTAACTACTATATCTCCAGCAATAAACAGTGTATGAAACACAATAGGTTAATTTAATGACATTACCTTCCCTAATACCGTCCTCTGAATAAACCGTATCTTTTGCCTAAAATTCTACAATACCATTTTAAAATCATCCCTTTAAAAAGCTGGGTGAATGATCCACAGAAACTCTACAATACTTTGTAACATTTACCTACATAAAATTATTTCAAAATAAAAATCATATATATGTTTAAATTATAGATGATAGATAGATTGCATCATGAGATTTTAATTGGGACCCTCTTCTTATGTTCTGCCTCATGCTATAACTACTATCTCTATGATGTCCGTGCATGCCATCACAACTTCATTTCTTCAGAGCTACCCCAAACTGAAGTCTCTTAAATATTTCTAACTTTTCTTTCTGCAGGATATTAATATCTGATATACTATTCCCTTTTCATGAAACATCTTCTAATTTTTTCACGTTATCTGCTTACAAATTGGTTTCTAAACTTTCTGAAACCATGCATCTTTATCCATCAATAATCAAATTGACATTCTTTCTTAGAACTCTTTCCTTCCCATTCATAACACTTAACACAATTTATAATTTTACACCCATGTAAAATAGTGGTTTAATTTACTTCACTTCTCAATCTATTGTTAGATAGTAATAACCATGAGAAAAGAAACCATATCTTTTTTATCTCTCCAGTGTTTATTACAATGCCTGTATATCCTCAGCACTTGCCAACTTTGATAATTAGTAAAATCTAACAAACTTTAACCTAGATAATCTATTTGTATTAGTAATAGTTAAAATATATAAACTGGAATACATTGATAAAGACCACATTAACTAACATGAAAGAGCATCCTCAAGGAAGTAAGGAAACACAAGAGGTTATTTATGGCAACAGACAAAACAAAAACTAAACTGTCCCACATGACTATACCAGCGCTGAAATGACCTAGGAACTCACAAAAGATGTGGATGCTACACCTTTATTTACCAGACCACAGTGATATTGCAGTAATTTATTCAGCAGATTTGATCACTTATGGTCTGAATTGCCTATTGTTTACACTGACTACACATGGAATCTATATTGCCGTATACTAGATATTAGAAGCAAGACACAGGTTGTACCATATATTTAGAACAAGAAAAATCCCAATTTGTGAATACAAATTGCATTGCTATACAGCAATACTTTAGGAACTTGGTTTATAAGTTTCTGTAGTCTACTTACATGAAAACAAAAGCTGTGTATAAACTATTTTGCTCCACTTTCCAAACTACCCTTCTTCTCCATTACTTTAGTGCTAAAGTAAGAAAGGAACATAACCCTGAAATTACACTTGTTTATTATACTATTTCTATCATATCTACATATATCCTTAAGATAAAATTAGCCTGATTTTCTCTCCTCAAGTGCTATATTATAATAAAAGATTTTTTATAAATTTTAATCTATAAACCGATATTGCTCCATAAATTTAACTCTATAAACACATCAGAATTGCTGATTTTCCCGTGATGAGGAAATATTTCTGTCAAGGAGACAGTTAAAATTGAGTAATTCCTTAGGTCCTAAAAACAGGAGGGAAAAACAATACTCAATAAAGGTAAAATTCTAGAAGACACTTCATATCCCTTTTTAAATCTGCATGAGATCTATGTGTTTATCTAATAGTATATCTTTCCTGAAGCTACCAGAGACATGAAAAAAATCAAATGTCCAGGACCCCAAATATTCATATTTTTAAGGCATCAAACATCTCATTTTGAGACTGAAGATTTTATTTCATATGGATATCAGTATAAGTAGGTGTGCTGTTATGGACTGAATTGTATCTCAAACAAACTATGTAATATACCTAATCCCTGGTACCCATGAATGTGACTTTATTTGGAAATAGTGTCCTTGCACATTTAAGATGAGACTATTCTGGAATATAATATAATCCAGTGACTATTGCCTTCATAAGGAGAGGGAAATTTGAAATCAGAAAGAGATACACAAAGAGAAAAGCATTCAATGGCAGAGACAGAGATTGTAAGAGTGACCAACCTATAAACCAAAGGACATCAAGGTTTGCTAGTAACTTCCAGAAGTTAGGTTGACACCTTAAATTTTAGATTCCTAATCTCTGGGACAATGGGGAATCACATTTCTGTGGGGTTTATTTTGTGTCATCTAGTGTGTAACATTTTGCTACAGCAAATCTGGGAAACTAGAACATGTGGTAAGTGAAAAAGCGGGTATGTCTAGTAAAATGCAGCTACTCTGTCTTCAATAGGATTTATTTACATAGGATGCACCACTGTATTTTTGTAGTAAATATTCAGAGAGCTATACTGAGGTTTCTGGTTCAGTTAAAATCGATATGAACATTCCACTACCTAGAACAGAAGTGGTTTTTATTTTCCCCTTCTTATTTAGAAAATGGAAAGTTCTCATCTATAAGACACAAGATTGAAGTAGTCCAATTAATTCATTCATTGGGAACTTTTTCAAAAGTTGAATATTTGAAAATACCATCATTATTCACTATGGGGAAATACAAATAGACTAAGTAACTAAAATCACTACTTTAAAAAAATCTCATCCTTTCATTATGGCCTGCTAATCTTGAATTTAGGAGATGACTGACTGAGAAGTAAATGATCCAGAATGTTTCTAGAGAGAAACAGATGGTGTAAAAGGTATGTTCACTATATTTCTGCTTTAACTTACTAAACATGAGATCTCAAGGCTACTATTATTTAAGATTTCTGTGTTTTTGTATGATTCAAATTGCTCATACTATTTGCAAATTCCAAGAAAATATGCAGTTCTTGACCACAGAGGACAGTTAATGAAAACAAAGCCATTAGGTATGAAATAGAAGATCAAAAGTTTAAGGCTGTTCCCACATCAATGCCACAAGTGGATATAAGAGGTCTTAAATCAGGTATTTGTTGTCATACAGACACAAATTTTAACCGATGCTTAGTAATTCAATTTATATTAAACACACACACTGAACACTGAATTTGGTCAAAATGGTTGTGTGGATTAATAGGACCTAAAACTTGTCAAGAATTTTAAACTGGTAGTTAGCCCTGAAAATCTAGACACTATTAAGTGTATTTTTTCAAAGGCAAAATAAAAAATGCCAAAAAACTCAAATGGTGTATTAATCATCGACCACAGAACAAATAATTATAGGGCTCTTTCATGTAGCAATTCCTGTGAAAAAAGATTTGGGAATTTAGTTGACCACAAATTTAAAATACTGGCCAATGGAGTGATGTGGCCGCTGAATAAAGTTCACACAATCTCAAGCGACATTTACACTAATAATATCTTCCATGAACATGCTGCTTTACATTGTGAAAAAGGCTTTCATAGAAATGATCTCATTTTACAGAGTGACAGGATTACAAGAAGTCAGTATCTTGTTTATTACATGAGATAGGCCACATTTGCTGTATAGTCTCATATTTTAAAAGTACACTGACACCCTCTATCAGAGTATATGCAGAAGAGGGCAACCATAATACTATAAAGTTCCTATAATAAGTTATTAAAATGTAGAATGATTTACCATGAAGAAGAAGAAGACAAGATGCTTGCGGAGTCTGCTACTTAGCTCAAATGTTAAATGGAAGAAAAATACTTCATCTTATTATAAGAGTGAGGTTATAGCTCAGGATAAGTAAGAACTTTCTTATGACGCATACAAAAACTGAACAAGCAGCTTTGTGGAGATAGTGAGTTCCCCACTATCATAGAATTATCTTTAATCCTCTTTCAGGGCTGCTCCCAGAAGTGTTCTAGGTTGGGTAGAATTAAGATGATTGTTGTGCTAACAGTCAGTGCTCACCCATGTCCATGAGTTCCTTTACATTCTGAAGCCTGCAGTCTCCCTTGAAATTAGGTTGGTCATGCAGCTGAACTCTGGATAATAAAAAGTCACTGAAAATTATGTATATTACTTTCTGTTTTAGAACATAAAATAATACTTTTAAAATTCTCTCTGTCTCTGTCTCTCTCTCTTTTTTTCTCTCTTCTCCCCCAACCCCAAACACGCAAATGATCCAGCAGAATGTTTTGTCACAGAGGATGGTGAATTCACTATAGGGAAAGAACTTGAATTACATAGAAAGTCACCTTAGAAAAAAGTTAACTTTTCTTATATCAAGCCATTGTGATTTTGTGGTTATTTACTTTATTAGCTGCAGTTACTTATGCACCAATTTGATCTTAAGTTTAAGGTCCCATGGTTGTTGATATTATGGAATATAACCACAAGGTTGTCTTTTAAAATAAAATTGTAAAGTATACTAACATGAATGGAAGGATAGAAGGGAGGATGTTTCCAGCTATCTGGAATTTCATTAGCTTGGAAATTAATCTTCTTGTTTTAGTAAGGGAAACAATTTGGTATATTTGGAATAATGGGTGCAAAGAGAGCATGCGACTAGAGAAGGTAGCATCCAGCAATCCAGGTCTAAACCATGTGTTTTCTTTCCTAGGTAGGTAATGGTATGTAATATAGAGTTATTGAAGTCATGTAATCAGGTGAGATACACGATTTTAAATACACATACACATATATATACATATATGTATATATATATATACACATGCACATTTTACTGTTAATAGTGATACAAATTGATTTAAGGTAAACAACCACTAGAGGCAAAGGGGCCAATTTGGAATTCATTCTAATACTTGTCTCAGTGAGAAATATGGGAGCCTGATCTGAAGCTATTGAAGGAATTATATACATATATAATATACATATAAAATGTCTAAGTATGGAAAATTCTTAACCTCTATCGATATGACATGCAAGATGAGTAGCGGGAAGAGTACGTTTTAAGTGTGAAGTTTCTTATTCAGATCTTTGTTAGAATGCTTTTCACCAACTGTTTTGTAATTTTTTGTTGTAGTAATAAACAGGTAATATGTAACCTATCTCCTTAAATCTTTAAGTGAATGGTACAGCATTGTTAGCGCTATGCTCACTGCAGATCTCTGCAACTTATTTTTTTTTCATTTTTTATGACTGAATCTCCAGACTTACTGAACTGTAACTTTCCAATATTCCAATATCCCTCCCACTAGCCCCTGGCAATCACCGTTCTACTGTCTGCTTCTAAGAGTTTGACTGCTTTAGATAACTCATATAAGTTTAATCATGTAGAATTTGTCTTTCTGTGACTGGTTTATTTCACTTACCATTATACTCTAAAGATATGACAGGATTCATATCAGGATTCATATCTTTTTAAGGTTGTTTTATTTATCCATTCATTCACTGGAGGCCTTTTAAATTGTTTCTAACTCTTGACTATTCTGAAAAATATTGCAATGAACAAGGGAGTGCAACTATCTATTCAAGATACTTATTTTAATTATTTTAGCAAAGTATTCAGAAATCAGATTACTGGATCAAATGGTAATTTTAATTTTTTGAGGGATAATTCATAATGGTTCACCTGGTTGCTGTACTGTTTCTCATTCCCATCAATTGTGTACACGTGTTTCAATTTCTCCACATCATCTACAGCACTTACATTATTTTTTTAAATAATGTACATCATAATAGGTGTGTAGTAATATACCATTGTTTTTTTTAATATAATTAGTGTCACTTTTTTCTTCAGTTTACATTGCTATGTGATTATAGGGTAGTGAATTTGAACTTCAGTCTGTGTGCGTTTCAAACCTGCTCCCACTACCAGAGTTCTAGTGTCCTCCACCACCACCATATATTAACTCTAGGAGTTTTATAGTTTTAGAACTTACTTTTAGTCTTTAATTCACTTTTATGGCATAGAGAAAGGGTCTAATTTCATTCTTTTTCAAGTGGATATAGTTTTTTCTACACATTTGTTGAGACTATCTTTTTTAACTGAGATGTCCCTGACACCTTTTGGAAGATAATTTGATCACAAGTATATGATTTTATTTCTAGGTCCTATATTATGCTCTATTAGTCTATTTGTATGTTCTTATGCCAGTACAATGCTGTTTAAATTAAAATAGCTTTGAAGTTAGGAAATGTGAAGTCTCCTGCTTTGTTCCTCTGTCTCAAGAACTTTTTGTCTATTAGGAATCCTTTACAGTTCCAAATGATTTTTAGTTTTATTTCTATTTTTGTGAAAATATGCCATTGGAAGGTTGATAAGGATTTCAATGAATCTGTATAGATCACTTTGGACAGTATGGACATTTAAAAACTTGTATCTTCTAATCTATGAATACAGAATGTCTTTCATTTTAACTGTCTTTTTTAATTTCCTTCAGCTATGTTTTAGTTTTCATTGTACTATTCTTTCACTTTCCTAGTTAAATTTATTCTTCAGTAACTTATTTTTTAATGTTATTGTATGCAAAATTTTTCTCAATTTACTTTGGTGAATTGCTTATTATTACTATATGAAATACAGCCGGTTTTTTTATGTTGATTTGTATACTGAAACTTTCCTGAATTGCTGAATTAATTTATTAATTAACAGTTACTTTGTGGTATTTTAGAGGTGTTCACATATAAAATAATGTCATCTATGAACAGAGATAATGTTGTCTTTTCTTTCTTACTTGAATGCCTTTATTTCCTGATTTTTCCTCACTGTTCTGACTAGGACTACCAATAAAATATTGAATATATAAACAAGAGTGGGTATCCTTGCCTTGTTTCTAATTTAGAAGAAGAGCTCTCAGATTTTCACTGTTGGGTCTGATGTTAGCTGTGGGCTTATGATACATGATTGCTATTATGCTGAGTTAATTTCATTCTATTCCTAGTTTCTGCAAATTTTTAACATTAAGGAGTTTATGCGTCTACTGAGTTGATCAAATGATATTTATCCTTTGTCTATTAATGTAATATATCACATTGATTGATTCCCTTATGTTGAAACATCTGAGTTTGGATTAAATTCCACTTGGTCCTAGTACATAATCCTTTTACTTTGTTGTTGTATTTGGTTTTAAAGAAAAGGTACAGGCAGGAATGAAGGCAAATAGGCAGGCAGGCAAGGCAGGAAGAGAGAGGAGGAAGATGTACTTCATTTTATTTTTATTTAGTTGTTCATACTGGTTGTTTCCCCCTGAACTTGAGACTTGATCCCAGGGAATGTGACTCCTTTGGAGGCAACTGAAATAATTACCACTCCACCAGCATGCTGGTTTTATAGTATATGTTCTTTCATCTATATTCATCAGGGATACTGACCAACAGTTGTTGGTTGTTTTTTGTTTGTTTGTTTTTTGTAGAGTCCTTGCCTAGCTTTGGCATCAGGGTGTACTGGCCTCATAAAATATATCTGGAAGTATTCTTTTCTGTTGAAACTTTTGGAAGAGTTTGAAAAGGATTGGATTAATTTTTCTTAACATTTTAAATAGAATTCTTCAGTAAAGCCACTTACCCTTGATCTTTTCTTTATTAGGAGGTTTTGGGATACTGCTTCAATCTCCTTACTAGTTATAGGTCTGTACAGATTTTTGTATTTCTTCAAGATTCAGTCCTGATAGGTTTTATGTTTAAAGGAAATATCCATTTGTTTTAGGTTATCCAATTTACTCTTGCATAATTATATATAATTGTTACTTATAAACTATTTTATGTCTGTGGCATCAGTTGTAATGTCTTCTATTTCACTTCTGGTTTGACATATTTGAATTTTTTATTTCAAATCCTCCTTTTTAATATGTTTACCATTATAAATTTATCTCAGTACTAGTTAGCTGAATTTTAATGATTTTTGTTATATTTCATTTAACTTTTTATCTCAAGATATTTTAAAATCACTCTTTTGATTTCTTCTTTGACTTATTGATTGTTCAACAGTATGTCACTTTTTTCCACATATTGGTGAATTTTTCAGTTTTCTTCATAGTTTCATTCCACATGATAAGAAAGATACTTGGCATGGCTTCAATCAATTTAAATTTGTTAATTATTTTGTGAACTCTGATATGCTCTATCCTGGAAAATTATTTGTGCATAATTCAGAAGAATGTATTTTGCCAGTGTTGGGTAGAATGTTCTGTATATGTCTGCTAGGTGAATTGATCTCTATAGTGTTGTCCAAGTTTTCTGCTTCTATATTGACCTTTCATTTGGCAGTTCTATCCACTATTGATATGGGGTATTGTCGTTTCCTACTACTATTATGTTGCTGATCATTTCGCTCTCCAATTCTATTAATTGTTGCATCATATATTTGGAGGTTCTGATGTTGGGTGCATAATGTTTATAATTGGGGTAAGGGTGGAGGGGGAAAAAAGGGTAAAGGGGATTAATTTTATAATGAAGGAAAAAGGAAATTGTGGCGAACTTACTGTACTATGTAAAGATGTAAATTTACTACATGTGTACCTTAAACCTAGCTAATGTTATTAATGTAATTTTCCTTCAATACAATACAATAAAATAAATAAAGTGTAAAAAAACTATATTTTACTGGTGAATTGCCCCTCTTATCATTATAAAATGTGCTCTGTCTCGTGATAATGTTTGAATTGAGATCTATTCTGTCTGATTATACCTATAACCACCTCTGGTTTCTTTTGGTTAACATTTGAATAGAATATATTTTCCCATTATTTTACTAAATGCCTATGTTGTCCACAAAAAAGGGAGTCTGTTGTAGGCATCATATAGTTGTACCTTATTTGAGTGTGTATGCTTTTGTTTTCTTTTTATCCATGCAGTCACTCTATCTTTTGATTAGGAAGTCTAATCCATTTTTATTTAAAAGAATAGTGCAGAACTTACTATTGCCATATTAATCATTGCTTTCTGTCTTGTAAAATTTTTGTTCCTCTCTTACTGTCTAATTTTATGGTTTGTTGACTTGTAGTGATATTCTGTGGTTTCCTTTTCATTTTTCTGTATCTATCACAGATATTTTCTTTGTGGCTACCATGAAGAGGTTTTCATAAAATCTCTTGTACCTACAACACTCTATTTTAAATAATAATGATGTCAATTGCATATAAAATGTACTTTTTCACTTTACTCCACCAAACTTTGCTACTGATGCCTAAATTTACATATTTATTTATTTATTTATTTATTTAAGAAAAGATGCAGGCAGGAATGAGGGTGAGTAGTTGGATAGGCAGGAAGAGAGAGGAGGAAGAAGCATTTTATTTTATTTAGTTGTTCATGTTGCTTGTTCCTCTGTAACCCAGGTCACCAACCCAGGTCCTTGGGATCTTTATGCCAGCAGAGGTGGTAGACTTATCCACTAGACAATCAGGGCACACCAAAAAATTCCATATCTTATATTGTGAACCATTAACATATTTGTATAGTTATATTTACTTTCATATTTCTGTATTTTAACTCATGATTAAGTGATTTATGCACCACCATTATAGTATTACAGAATGTTGCATATGTGTATATAGCTACATTTATCTGAAAATTTTATATTTTCATATACTTTCATGTTACTGACTAGTGTTTTTTTATTTCAAATTAAAGGACTCTTTAGCATTTATTGTAAGGCAAGTCTAATGGTGAGCTCCCTCTGCTTTTGCTTATCTGGGAAAGTCTTTCTCTTTCACTTTTGAAGGATAATTTTATTGGATCTAGTATTCTTGGTTAAAAGGTTTCTTTCTCCAAACACTCTTTTCTATTTTCTTCTGGCCTACAAATTTTCTACTGAGATATTCACTTAAAATCTTATGGGGAGTCCGTTTTATGTGTTGAGTCAGTTTTCTCTTACTTCCATCAAAATCCTTTCTTGGTCCTTGAGTTTTGACAATTTTCTTACATTGTTACTCAGTATGGAGTTTTTTTTTTGTGTTCTTAGTAACTTAGGCATCTTGAATCTGGATGTCCATTACCTTTCCAAGATTTGGGAAGTTTTCTACAATTATTCATTCAAATAAGATTTATACTCCCTTTTCTCATTCTTATCCTTTGGTACTCATATAATGAGTATAATGATCCTCTTTTTAGTATCCCATAGGTTTCAGTCTCTCTGCATTCCCTCTCATTTTTTTTCTTTTGCTGCTTTGATTGGATCATTTCAAAAGAGCTGTATGAGTCCACTCACTGATTCTTCCTTCTGTTTGATCAAGTCTACTGTTGAACCTCTCTAGTGAATTTTCAAATTTAGTTATTGTCTTCTTCAGCTCCAAAATTTGGGGTTTATATTGTTAATTTTTTTCAATTTCTTTGTAGCAATTTTTCATTTTGTTCATGTATCAATTTTCTGAACTCAGTATTAATCAGACAACAGATAATATATTCTTGAGATATTTTTCCTTCAAATGGGCTATGTTTTCCTATTTCTTTCTGTGTCTTGAAACTGGGTTATTATCTTTGCATTTGAAAACACACCTCTTCAACTCTTTATAGAAAAGTCTCATACAGGGAAAGAACCTCATTAATCAGCCTGGCTAGATATCTGGTGGATTTCTTAAATCTTTTCTGAGGATACGTCTCCTCTAGGTTATGCAATTTCCTAATTAGAGAGGTTTACTGGTTTCCTTTTTGGGTTTTATGGTTTTATTAAACTGCTCATAATTGCCAGAAAGCCATCTTCTATATCACTCTAAATGCTAGTTCTTTCCAACTTTTATTCAAGGACTTTGCCCAAAATGACAACATGTTTCTCTGTGGGACTCAAGTGCCAACTCTTACAGGTCTAATGACATGGTCTCTGAGCTATCAGTATTATTTGCCTGGCTACTGATGGTTTCTCAGCCTTTGATTTTTTTCGACCTTGATAATGTGAAGAGTGATGTGTTCTCTGACCTAACTCATTGCTCACCACCTTGATGGGGCCTCAGCAAGCTCTAAGCTTTCAGACTCAGTTTGCTATCTTAACTGTAGACTGTCAGCTATGGCTTCACAAACCACTGAGATTTTCTATTAGATCTCTTCACTAGCCCTGATTTTGTGTTAACCCTGATATAAAGTTGCCCACTGTAAAAAAAACAGGAAATATTTATAGGAAAGGTAGAAAATAAAGAGGTAAATTTTCTTTGTTCCCCTCACTCTCTCCTTCCTTCCTTCCCAAAATGCTTCTCCTTTTTTCTTCTTCCTTGAAAACTAATTAAATGATGCAAAGCCATCCTTCTACCACAACTATGAAGATATTAAAAGTGGCTTATGTATGAAATATCCAGATTATATTTCCTTCAATTTACCTATAATATATATATAGACTTTATTTAAATAAAATATTTTAGTTGCAGAGGCATCTATATAATTCTTTCCCTCCCAGTTTATGCTGAATATTTAGATGTAGTCAAATAAATAGCTTTATTCTTTTCTTTTTAAGGTATTTTAAAGCAGATATTATCCACTAATTAAAATTAGTTAGAAGATGGAACTGCTAAAAGGTATTCTAAAACTGATGGTGTTGATATCAATAGAGACGGACACTACTGGGGAATGGTGTACTAAGTTGACAAATATTTCTAATATATTTCAAAAGAAGAGTTCCCTAATTTACTTTTAGTGTCAATTATTCTTATCCTTGAATGACAAAGATGAACCTATTACTACAGATGCTGGAGGACTTGCACATTTAAGAATATATCCCTGCAGAAACATTTTCTATACTGCCTTGTGTTTCACTGTCAGTTTTCAGCTATGCTGCACCTTCCAAATTAGTTTGCCATTTGAAGAAGAGTTTTGATCTATGTTAAAAAGGTCAACAAATAAAAAATGATTATTTCTCTCTCTCTCTCTCTCTCTCTCTCTCTCTCTCTCTCTCTCTCTCTCTCAAAAAGGTGCAGGCAGGAATGAAGGTGAGTAGACAGGCAGGAAGAGAGAAGAAAAAGAAATATTTTAATTTGATTTAGTTTTTCACATTTGCTGTTACTCCCAGACCTCAGATGTGAACCTGGGTCCTTGGGATGTATGTGAACTACTCTTGTCTGAAGGCAGGTGACTTAACTGCTACTCTATGGAGCATGCCAAAATGATGCTCTCTTAATTATTTCTATCTTCTTGATGAATTAATTCACAAAGCATAGTCTTAATTTATTCATTTATTTGACTTCTATCCAAAAATATAGTTATAAAAGGGAATAGAAGTAAGCTAAGCCCCATTGTAAGATTTAGTAAACAACAGTACAGTCAGTAATTGATATTATGGGTATGGATTAATTTTCAACTTTGTGCCCGTTAACAAATTATTGGATAAGGAAGGTGTGATATATATACACAGTGGACTCATGCTTGCAACAACATAGATGACGCTACATGAAACATGTCAGAAGGAGAACCTACACCTACTGGATGATTTCCCTCTTATGTGGAATACAAATAAACAAAGCAAACAAACAGATTAAAGCAAATACTAAGTCTTGGACTCTGAAAACAGGACTGAGGTTACCAGAGGGGAAGCGGTGCGGGGAGCAGTGGGAACAAGGATAGTGGGGAACAATGGACAACAGTGAAATAATATTAGAAACTTGCTGACTGACATGGTCTAATGTCATATATTTGATGAGTAGTGAGCCTGCATATGTAAAACATATAGTGCTGCAAACAAATGTTACCTCAATAAAAATGTTTTTAAATGAGTATCAACATTGACCTACTTATAAACTACGTATAAACTGATTACTTGCATGAGTTAGTTATATGACTTACTGAGACTAATTTTCTCATTTAAAAATGAGCTATAGACATATCTCAAACTAGACTTAGAAGTGACAAATAAGCACAAAGAACAATTCTCACATCACTAGGTATTGTAGAAATGTAAATTAAAGCCACAGTGAGATGCCACGATATAACTATTAGGAAAAGTACAATTTTAAAAAACAGAAATTAACACCCGTTTTCTAGAATGTGGAGAAATTGTAATGCTTGTCATTTATGTTGGGAACCAATTTTTGTTCTTTTTGTGAAAAAATGGCTCTTTTGTGAAAAAAAGATGAAATATAGAAGAACCAAATGATCCAACAGTTCTACTCCTAGGTATATATACAATAAATGAAAACATATGTCGACACAAAAGTTTTCATAAGAATTTTTAAAGTAGCATTATTTAGAATAGAAAACAATTTGGAATAACAAAAAATGTACTTCAACTGATAAATTGATAAATAAATGTGTTATATCCATAAAATGGTATGTTAATGGCAATAAAGAGATGATAAACTGATACAAACTAGAATGTATTTTATCCTTGAGAACAAAATGCTAAGGTAAGAAGCCAAATACAAAAGACCATATATCATATGATTTCTTCTATATGAAATGTCTGAAACAAATAAATCTATAGAAAGAAAATTGATCAGTAGTTACTTGCAAGTGAAAGTGTAGTAACAATGGGGGACTAAGAAGTGACTGCTAATGGATAGGGAGTTTCTTCTGGGGATGTTGAAGTATTCTGAAATTGACGTGGTAATGACTGTACAACTCTGAATATATTTAAAAAACCCTGAATTGTATCATATAATGGGGTAAATTATAGAGTATGTGAGTATCTTCATAACACTCAAAAATAGGATGAATAGAGAATGTAGCTCATAGTGATTGGTAGGATTAAATGAGATAATCTATGTAAAGCACTTAATATAGTATCTAGTAACTGTTAAGTAATAAATGGCAGCTCTACAATTACTACTACAACTACCACTACCACCACCAAAACTGCTGCTTTGACTACTAGACTACTACTGCTAATATATCAATAATAACTATAACTATTGTTGATATGTTAATAGCAGCAGTAGTGCTAGCAGTCCAATTATGTATAATAAATAATATACTAGGTACTGTTATTATAATAAAATTGGTAACTATATCAGTAGTAATTATTAACTATTTAATATTATAACATACTTATTAGTAATACAACTATTGCTAAATAATGCTAAATACAGTTATAATAATAACTATTAGTAGCAATAATATTAACTATTTCAAATATTATAAAAATAATTAGCAGAACTATTATTAAATAACACCAAATCTAACTTTAGTAACAATAACTAGTACTAGTAGCAGCTGTATATTAAATAATAAACTATTATCATATACTTAAAATGAATAGTATAATTATTATACACCATCACCATCATCATCATCACCATCATCATCATAATGATTAATAAAGTATCTCTGTTAGACTGATAACTTTTTAAAGATATAATTTGGGGTCTAGGAAATGTTATCAGAAATATGCTATAATAAAATAACACAAGTTTGGGAGTTAGGCAAATGTGACTTAAATCCTCTCTTTGACATATACTAATTATGTAGCTTCAGAAAATTTATTTTACCTGTCTGAGGTTGTGTTTCCTAACTTACAAAATGGCTTTACAATATCTACTACTTTGAGCTCTTATGAGGAATAAATAAATCTTTCTATATACAACCATCCATTTTGTCTAGTATATACTAAATCTCCAAATAATTTTCTTTCCATTTTGTAAAATAATGGTATTGGCATTAAAGAAAATGTGAATATCTTCAAGCATATATTAATGCTTCCTCAGAAAATGTCAGAAATGCTGCAAAACACTAATACATGCATAGAGTTCTGATCAATAATCATGCTATTCTTGAGCAGCTAATAATCAAATTGTAACGTTATAGATAAATCTTCAGTGAATTTTAACTGTTCTTACAATTCATAAGGTTTTCAAAAATACTAAGCTATAGGAACATAGACTAAGTAAACCAATTTCAGTTTCAAGGATCTATACTGCAAGTAATTCTTTTCAAATTTTATTTTTTATTTTATTTTATTGAACACTGCGTCATAACATTGCATAAGTTTAAAGTGTTTATCACCATAATCAACACCTGTAGGGTACACACTTGTGGCCTAGTGGTACCTCAGAGAGCAATCCCACATATATCACACGGTCTTGGGTTCAAGACCTGGGGCCGGGAGAAACAATCTATGTTAATAACTAAATAAAAATAAAGTGTTTCCTCCTCCTCTCCCTGCCCACTCGCCTACTCATTTTATTCCTGCTGGCACCTTTCATGAAAAAAAAAATATACACAATACAGTAAGTTAACCAGCAACAGTTCAATATTCTTCACCATATAATTAACTCCATTTTTCAATTTGTCACTACCCTCCTCTTCCCTTCTGGTAATCATTAATTTGATTCTATAGAATAAAAGTCTATCTTTGTTTGATTTGGTTCATTTGTTTTTTTTGTCTCTCTATATAACATGTGTGAGTGAAGTTATATGATATATGTCTTTTCCCTTCTGACTTATTTCACTAAACATAATTCCCTCTAGGTTCATCTATACTGTTGCAAACAACAGGATTTCAATTTTTTAAGTTGAGTAGTATGAAAATACTGGCCCAGATTTTCTAAAGTTGTCAATAATGCACATGCTGCACAATCTGGACAGTAGAATACTATGCATTTTAGATGAATTTTAGAATACTGTAAGCGTATATTAAGCTTTTTCATGTTCTCTTACAAGAAAAAAATAGATATTTTGGAAACAACTCACTGACCATAGAATGTTAACAAGGGAGAGGGAATACTGCTATGAAACAGCTCCAAATATGTGTGCCAAGAAAGCTGAGTGAATGCATGATGCCCTTCTTCCTCTCCAAAGTCTTTACATATTCAAGACTAAATGAAAGCTTTCAAGTAGTTATTTGCTAAAAGTGAATGAGGAAAATACAGAAAAAAATAATTCAAAGAAATCCCTTGCTACCAGCATTTTACACACAACGCATATACCAACCAAGTCATGATTCTAGCTAGTGAAATGATCATGTATTGCTTGTTACTTGACATTTTACCTTAATTGGTTAGTGACTTTCTTTGTATTGTTTGTTCTTTGACAACTTTAGAAAGTGTTGACTAATTCTGCTAAACTGAAGAGACTCAAGGGAGTAATAACTTTCCATTTTTATTATTTACCATATTGATGTAAATGGTAGACAATTTATTATTTCAAGATGCTATATTTTAGCAATTTTAAATTATTTTCAAATACATATAGTGCTGGGTTGAGGTTGCAGAGACATGTTATTATATTTACTGAAAGTAAGAGAGTAAACAACTATGAGATCCTATGACAAAAATGTCACTCTCAATTTTTTTCTGTTGTGGTGGTTATCATACTGCGTTGTAAATTGTGCTTACATATCTTTCTTCTCTACTAGACACCTTAAGGAAAAGAACCTCATTTTATTCACCTGTATATCTCCAGGATCTAACATAGCATTTGGCAGTTACCAAAAAGTAAATATTTTTAGGCAATTAAAGTTTTAAAAAGATAGATTGGTTTAACAGCTAATCTTACAAATTGGAATTTGCTGTTTTTTATTTTACTTTATTTATTCCTTAGAATCTCAATAAATAACATAGCTTGCTTTATTCTCTCATAGTTTTTTACAGTGGACTCTTATGGGGCCTATTACAAATTTCAACAAAAACTGGCATGCTGGTGAAATTGATTTCTGATGAAGATTAACACTCTTTATAGAGACAGAAAGCATGAGCCATTATCATATAACAGAGTCATGAAACATAAACTTGAAAAATAACAAATTCTGAATGAGAATAGAAGGGAAATAAAGAGAATCTCTCAGACCAGAATCATCTAGAAATGAACGATCTGGCTTTTAGAAACATCTAAGATACTCAATTAGCATAGACTAATACACTGGTCTCAATTTTTCTGATATGTTTTAAGCCCCCTGACCTTCTTTTTGATTCCTTGACACAAAAAAATAAACTACGCTTATATTTATTTTCTTGATAACACTGACTGACTTATTTTAGGTGTTAAGAAACTTCCAAGAAAAAATTTATCATCATCAGTGGGAAGAACAGATTTACTCTTACTTGAAATTAGAAGCCAGATTTCAATCTTTTTAATACACATTGCTTCAGATTTTTCAGAGTTTCTAAGAATTTTACATAAAGCAAGTCTTTTGGTTCTATACAAATAAAAAGCAGTATACAAGGAAAGGTCTGTGTCATCAATAAATTTAAAGTGGGGGCATACACTGTTATGATATTTTAATACTTTGGTATTAAAGTGCAATATAAATTAATTCATTGCAGTGTTTTTTTCTTAGAAAAATATTGAAAACACATTTCTTTTAAACTGCCCAAAATAATTAGCCTTGGTATCATAAAGGTTTATTTATCAAATCTAAGACCAAATTTGACATAGAGAGAAAAAAATGGAAGAAGACAGGATCAAATTGGGACTTTGTGTGCAATTTTTACATTGCTTTTGTCTTTATATTTCACATATTACCACAGGCAACTTTAGCTGAGCAGACTTGCTTTGTAAGAGCAATAGTTTTCAGATTATTTTGTTAAGAACATGTTTATCATCTCAAAGTATATGGTTATTTGGTTAAGATTAATTTTCTTTCAGCATGACAATATGAACACAATTTAGTAACAACCAAACTGTCATCACTATGTCATCAAAAAGTATGCAAATTTTTAGGATCTTGTGGATGACTAATGGATTATACTATAAGAAAGAGAAAGTCAAGATGTTTATTTTACTCTAGAGACACAACAAAATATCTGTACTAATGCCAAGTCCATTCACTGAAAGTAGTCATTTCTACTGAAATCTTTCATTTACTGTGTTGCCTTTGCAACTATGCAATGCTGAGAAATGAATGTAAACCTTAAACAAATTAATAATTATTCCAGACCATGTTTTCTTAAACCGCTTGAAGCTGACACTCAAGTATTTCCTTTAATACTTCTCATTCTGCATAAAATGACTGCATGGGATTCTTGTCCACAGAAAAAATGGAATTCAGAATGCTGTAAGAAAAATGAATTAATGTTTGTTCTGGTTATCTATTATTGTTAAACAAATTACACCCAATTTATTGACCAATGGCAATGAATTTATTTTGGTCATGACTTTTGGGTTAGAAATTTGAGAAGAGTTCAGTTCAATGGTTTGTCTCTGAAGTACATGGCATAAGCCAGGGATATGGGACTGAAGTTTCCTCTTCAAAATGGTTTCATCACTCATATATCTAGTGTCTTGGTATGTATTAACTTCTCTTTCTTCCTATGGTGTCTTATTCTCTAAGGTCTATTTATGTAATATGGGCTTCTCACAGCATGGCAGTGTCAGAACAGACCAAGAGACCGGAACAGAAGTTGGTTTTGGCCCAGCTTCCAAACAATCCCAGAATATCACTTCTACTATATTATATTGATTAAATATGACTCTAAGGCTAACCCAGATTTAAGGGGAGGTGAAAGAGAAACTATGTTTACAAGATAGGAGTAGAAAAAAATTGTGCCCATTTTTAATATTCTAAACCTTGCATCAAATTTTAATTTTGGAGATTTAGGAAAGATATACTTGGAAATGTGCTTAAAATTTGGTTTGGATATTTGTATTTTTAGTAGTTCTAGTTTGAGGGTATCTAAAGCTAAATGTGCTCAACTAACTTTAAAAAAGGAAGAAAATAATTTCTAGAAGTCTTCATGATCTTACAGATTCCTTAAAGCTTTCTAGATAGAAACTAGATGTCTAATCACCCTAGCTATCTTTCTTATCAGTTTTTTTACATCTGGATTTTCTAAATCCTCATCGTTCTAATGGAAGAACTCCCACTAACACTAAGGAGCTCTTTGGCATTTCTACTGTTTGTAACATTACCATACTATTGAGGCATAAGAGTAAGTTAGAAAATGATTTCCAGTTGTGAATACATAGTGCTAAAAAAAATCTGTGGAAAAGTTTTTAAAATTACTTAAAATAAACCAGTTATACTAGTTGGAGTGCCAAAAATCTGGTTTGATTGATTTTTTTTCCTCAGAATTACATGGTTGCTTTAGCGTCTTGAATAAACAGCTTTCTGGATGAAAAAAGTGGGCGGATCTCCATCTTTTCTCTTTAAGTTTGCTAATAGTAAAGGAAAATGAAAAAATATACACTTCAGGGGCCATGAACACAAAACTCACTCATTTTTTAAAAAAGTATTTATGTGATTTTTGCTTTCTACTCCTTTATGTGTAAGTTTTCATATAGGCAATTTATTTTCTTGTATATCCATGAAAATTAATGATTCACGATCATCTTATGGCTTTGTATAACTCATGGCTTTGTATAATTGATGCACATCTATAGTTGGCCTAAGAAAATATAATGATTCTGAAAAATAATACAAGTAGTAGAGAGGGAGAAATAGTCTATTACTTTTTTTTACCTACAAAACATTCACTATTCCCACAGTCCATTAATGACAACTTGTGCATTATTTTCTTTTTTAAAAATACTTCACTTTGCTATCCACACTGCTAGGTTGTATTTAAAAACAACATTATGTTACATTTAATTTTAGAAAAAGAATAAGTTCTTAGCAATGCAATATTCTCTCACTTATTTTCAAGGTAGAAAAGAGCCTCTAACAATCCAAGTCGGATTGGAAAGATGAAAAGTTGAGTCAAAACTTTCCAAAGTGAGTGAAATATTGGGGCCAATTTTTCCCTGGCTATATAATTGGTAGCTATCACTATGGTCACATATTTCAATAAATCATATACCCAAAGTAAGTAAGACATTTCCAGGATACTTACTCAGTCCTCTTGTTTAGAATTGAAGAAAGTCTTAAAATTGAAGAACAGAATGAAACTCAATATAGATGAAAGCTCACAGATGTTAAAGACAAGGTTTAGATAAAGGTCACAAGTTGAAAGACACACTAGCAGTCCTCTGTGGTTTAAGCTTACAGTTATTTAAATATAAGAATTAGTGGTAGGGGACTCATAAATGAAACTCAACACCTCCTGTCTTATTTGATTTTATGTAAATATAGTAGCACCTATAAATCAGCTTATTACTTTCACCAATACAATATGAGTAATAAATATTCAAGATTAATTTAAGCTAAAGAGAGTTTTAAGTAAGCCCTGCATTGTGTCATTGAAAATAGCATAACCAAATCAGAAGTTAATGATCTCTGAATAAAGATTGTTGACTGACAAGCATGAAAAGCTTTCTGTACCAATCACAAATGCACAACACCCATGGATCTATCAATCAGAGAGTTAAAAAGCTCCATCTTATAGCACACGTAATACTCAGTGTAACCAATTAGTATTACCATTCCTTGATGCAATACAAATTCATTTCCTTAAACTGCTATCGCACTGAACTCCAGGGTTATAAATGAGCAGACACGAATTGATTTGCATGTAATAACAGTGGCAATAAACCTTTCAAGGTTCATCGCAATTTTCTCCATCTGTTAACAGAGAGCAAGTTTTGGATCTATTATTCCAGAAGGGGACTTACCCAGCTGGACATCTATAACACTTGGCTGATTCTCCATGGGGAACAATGGCTTGGGAGGCTTGTCTGTGAGTAAAGCTGGAAGAGAAAATGGAAGAAGGCAATAGAAAAATTAAGATAAATTATAGGATAAAAAAATATTCCATCAGGTATGATATTTAATGTTTGTACACTTGATGGTGTGTAAACATTTATTAGACAGTGTTCCTACTTGAGTTGTTATGTTATCCATACAATATCCATTTCCTAGCACATTTAAAGCACCATTGATTCACTGCAAATAGGTCATTTCAACAGCTACACTTTTCAACATGATCAAACAAACGAGCTATTTTTAGTGTTTTTATAAGATTATAAATACAAAGAAATATAGATTTTAAAAGTATAATGAGAGAAACATTGAATCCCTATACCTACTTTGTGGTGCTAAATATTCTGAATGAAACATAATTCTAATAAATATTTCTGGTGGCTTGAACCTTGTAGACATCTGAATCATTCCTCACTATTCATTGCACTATCCAAAGCAATAATAAAGCACTGGTTCCTCCATTAGGATTACTGATCAAAAATAGTGATTGTGCATCTTTTGCCCTGTTCTTTTGTCGAAGTTCTGTGCAAAGAGCTAAAGAAGAAAACAATAAAATTATCCTCATCCAAATGTTACAATCTATGATTATCAATTAAGAATTAATATGCTTAGATAGATAACAGAACAAATAATGCAATCAAGGGGAAACAGTAGCATTGGAGCTCTAAAGCTATATGTGGCAAAGGAATTGAGGAAGGAGAGGTAATAGAGTCTGGCAGGATTGGGGAAAGTTTTATGAAGGAAATGGGACTTGGCATGGATATTAAGAAACTGAGACTTATGTAGAGAGTACAGAAGAAGAAATGCAGAAAAGGTTAACAATACAAACCAAAGAACAGACCATAGGAAATAGATCTGGTGAGTTGAGTGGGACAGGTTGAAAAGCAAATTGCTCATGATATAAGTAACTGTAAATGAAACTACATAGACAGAATGGAGTTCAATTATGGAGGATACTAAGAAACAGATAGAGGAAACTGAAATAACAGTAGATTAGAAGGCCATTGTACATTCTTGGGGAGAAAAGATTCAAGGGAAGTACTACCTAGAAATGATTGGCTTGATATACAGAATAGGCAGGAGAATAACAAAATCAGTTAAGAGTAGCAGTAAAAATGCTGTCATGGGCGGATAAGGAATCAGAGTGATGGAGTCTAGGGAAACTTTTTAAAAAGGGGGCACAATTGAGAAGCTCTTAGAAGAAAGAAAAGAGAGGGCTAATTGTCCAGATACAAAAGGCTTTATGAAAACACTGACATCAAACTCTTTATTTATATCCTGAATTCACTTTTAATTGTTTTGTAGTTATGTATTGTTTCAAGTATCCAGCTGGACTCTTACCTACTAAAGGGGAATGTTCTATACTTTTTTGTAATTCGTAGAAGACATAGCATAGAGTTGGGCTTATAAGAGGTAAGCATTAATTTATCACTGACTGGCTTAGGAATTCTTTCCTGGCATCAGAAAATATGAATATATGCAAGGATATTTAGACAAGAATGATAGAAACAAAAGTTAATCACAAGACAAGTTATGTTAGAAGAAAATACATATTTGGTGAGATGCCCAAAATAGTTGATAAAAAAACAAATGCACCAGAAATTCACTTAAAAAAGAGCTTAACGTAACATAAGTTTCATCCTTCTGATCTCCAAACAGCTTGAAATAGGACAGTTTTAGTGAATTAATTATTCATTATTCACATTTTCAAAACAATCTGCATTGATGGCCTAAAATATGCATCTTGTCCTTGTGGAATGGAACAGGTTTAAAAATTAAGCTTATTTTGAAACAATAAGACAACATACACATATAATATCTATAGTCTTCATTACCTAAATAACTCAGTTACTCTTCATTATCTGATATATAAATATTATTTGAAATATAATGGATATGTTTCAAACAAAATAGTTGGATGCAAAATCTAATCATAACAGGTGTTCATTTTAGCTGCTGTTTGTTACTGTTTTAATAACAAAATATTGGAAAACAACCAAACCAATCATCAGTAGGACATTGGTTAAAAATGTAATGGTACTTTCATCTAATGATATATTATACAGTTATTTAAAAGGGCTAGGTAAATCTATACATCTATTATGAATGTATCTCCAATAAATGAAAAAGTAATGTTCCAAATAGTATACGCAATATGCTATTCTTTGTGTAATATATAAAATCATTTGCATAAGTGTGGAATATTTCTGAATGGACAATTGTGAAAATGGTAATTTATGTCCTCTGGGGAGAGGAACTGTGTGACTGAGGAATAGTTGGGGACAGGTGTTAGGTAATATAAGCAGGCAGTGTACGAATTAACTTTCACTATATACTTCTTGAGCATTTTGAACACTATGCATTAAAATCACTAAAAGATTTAAAATTAAAAATAGCCATTTTCCTTTAATTTATAAAATATTATATCAATTATTGTAGAATTGCTTGTTAATGTGCCTTACACATCCAGATTATAGACACTTAGATTGTTGGAAACTGTTATTAGTCACATTTTCAAATGTAAACTTGCCTCCAAATCAATTAATTGAAATATGATAGGTGGAAAACCATTATAAGAAATATATTTCATGTTTAAAGATGAATGTTTTCTTTAATCAGGGTGCAAATTCAGAGTCATTGCATCCCCCATCCATACCCTCTCTCATGGACTATGGATATTTACCCTGGATTTACTATTATTAAATGTCACTTACTGAAGTGGCATCTATTAATATTAATGATAAATCGAAATACCTCTCTTATGGAGGTAGTTCAGAATTTTCAAAGCACTTTGAGCTATTTCAGCTAATGTGATCTACATAATGACCTTGGAAGGTTAGGAAAGGAAGAGAGTTACTATCTTAGTCAATTAAGAAATGAAGTTTCCAACATTTCATCTGGTACCCTTCCTGTGATGAAAACCCTTATTTTCAGGGTGGATAGGAAAATATCTATAAGTCTTAAGTGGGATACAGTTAAAAATGCTTCTTAAGGAATCAGTGGTTTTAGACACTTTGACTACATGCTAATGAACAAAGCTAAGCTTTCCATGCCAATGGGAGTGACTTTGTGGTAAACTAAGCAGCCGAAATATGATTCCCATAGGACATTCCACACACATACATTTTCCCCTTATATCTATGAATGATAAGCAATGAACATACACTCACCTCAACACATCCCATTTGGATGTATGGGTATGGAGCCTCATTAAATTTAAATATCATGTCTAGGCTTGGGAATTGCCAAGAAGTGAAGAACACTTGTGATGATAAAACAACTGCAACTGTTTATCTGAATCCAGATCACCAGCCTAGAGACAAATCTATCAGTGCCCAGCAAATTATAGAATATGCAGATTAGAGAACATGCTGTCATGGTGAGGCAAGCTGATGTCTTCTTTTCTTTTCTTTTTAAAAACAGAGAGGAGATTCACAATTTTATTAGAAAACATAGTCTAGACCTCTAAAGGGACAAATTGAGGTCTGATATAGTTTTTGAATTTGCTATTCAAGCTTCATATTTTGATTGAAAGAATAGGAGCAAGGGATGTAGTTGAGTATTAATGTAATAATTCCTCCTCTCCATTTCCCTTTGTGGCTGTTTGTTTAATGATCCTTAAATATAATTACTCTACCGAGTGTGTTATCATAGTTAACTTAATGTGCAAGTGAAGCTACTATTGTTACTGTCTGCTTCCTCCTAAAGATAGGATTTACATGTTTGACACTAACTTTCCTGAGCAGAATGTATAAATTAGCTCTTTCGCTTAAATTCTAGGCAAAGGTTGTATCTACTTGTGCAGCCAGATGTATAAGTTTGACAGAAATGACTGGTCAATTTCCACAAACTTAATATAATAAATCAGTAGAAGTTGCTGTCTGATCAAATAAATGAGTTTATTTGACTACACTGGCTAAGTATTAGATCTCATTATTATAAGTTTCTTTGCCCTCTTTTTTTGTTGTTGACTTGGCTATTTAGACTTACCAGAGAACCAATTAGGAGGAGTAGAAGGGACTGCTTGATGTAAGGGGCACTAAGTGTGTGAACTCTACATGATCATAAAATAACTCATTAATTCTATAAGTAAAGCCACTATGAAATATATTAGTTAAGGTTATTAAAATAGATCCTTAAAATCCTCTTAATCCAGCACTAAAATCACATTCCCAAAATCATTATTTTCATTACAATATTTAACCATTAAAAATCTATCAATGTCTCCTACCTTTACAAGAGGATACAATCTGAATCTGTCAGCTGGAAACATAAAAGTAGTCACAATATAGATTTAAAAAGACTTTCCTGTCTTTTTAGTCACACTTCTTATCTTTGTCAGTGCAATAGTCAAGTCATTTTCATTTGGTCCAATAGCATGTTGCACTAATTTCTAACTCTTTAACTTGTGTTAAATTCTCTTCTTATGCTTGAAAACAAATAATAATGATTTTCATAATTATCACATTTTAGTAAATACTCTGTGCTAAGTATACTTCTAAGGCATTTTATTTACATTTTACAAATAACTTACCCAAAGTCTAGTAGCTTGTGATTAGTAGAGCAAGAATCTGAACTCAGTTCTGTCTGATTTTCACCATGCCCACAATGCATTTTTAAAGATCTTCCACTACATTTTCACCATCCTAAGTCCTATCTAGCTTCCAAAAGTCAGTTTATCCTCCAGAAAGCCCTCCCTAATAAAAAGACCAAGCTGATCTTTCCTCTCTGCAAATTCCGAGAGCACTTACTCTTTCTTTAAACCATTCATTTGGTTCACAGCATATACTATTTGTAATACAAATTAAATCTTACCTTATAAGAGTATGTCTAGTCACCCTAATTAGATTTTTAAGTTCCTAGAAGACAAGGATGCTGTCTCATATGACCGAGTAATTAAGATAGTATCTGACACTTTAGAACCAGTAAACAGTCTCCAAATCAACTTTTCCATGGTATTAATTCTCTAAAAAATGGGTGCCTCCCATAGAATTCTTAGGTTATAATAAACAGAAAAAAATTTTTGGTAATTTAAAAAAGAGGAATTTATCAGAAGGCTAACTCAAGGGTGAACGGGAAGTCTGGAGAACTAAGGTTAGAGATATGAAATAAACAAGGACAGATATAAAAATATTACACAATTTCATCCATATCCCAATCACTGGATTGAATTTATTCCAACTGATTCTGTGGGTTTTTTAACTGTTTTGTTATATTGTATCTTTTTTGCCCTATTGTCACTTTACTAACAATTCAACATTTCGGGGTGGGGGGTGGGAGGTGGGGAATTGAATGAACACATTTTGAACTCCAGTACTAGCCAAGACTATATGTACACCTTGAGGAAAAGAAGAATCCCCTAAAGTAGGATTTCTCAACCTCAGCACTAGTAATGCTCAGTGTCAGATTTTTCTATTGTAGTTGCTGCTGTATTGTAGGGTGTTTAATAGCATCCTTGGCCTCTGCTCACTAAATGCCAATAGTACCCTCCCACAGTTGTGACAATCAAAAGGTCTCTAGACATTGGCAAATATTCCCATGGGGAGCAAAACTGTCCCTGGTTGAAAACTATCCTGAAGAAAACTTAGGTTGTTGTTGGGGAAAAAAATGAATACTAGTAAAAATGAGCAGTACTCTATTATTGATCAACTCCAGGAGCACATTTACATTAGTTTCGATGTAAAGAAATTCCTTGGAGTACATGGTATTAATGGGATGTTCTAAAGTTGTACAAAGATGTGGTCTTGACCACACACATTCTGTGGGCAATGAATTTTATTGATTGAAATGATGACGTTGTTTAATGCCAGATGCTTCTCAAGTAATCCAATAGACACTAACCCCTTTAAATTGGTAGCAAGTGTTCACTGGACTTTTGTCTCTTAAAAATCATCTAAATTCCCAAGCTAATTCCAAAATGGAATCAGAGTCTCACTTAAATCCCAATGTGCCCAGGTGCACAAGTGACATAGATTGATTGTTGTTCTTAGGGAACTGAGGTTTGGGGAAATGAAAACTTCAGACTATTCCTAATGTGCGAAGACAAAATTTAGGTCCTTACTGAGCAAATTAGAGAAAGCCTGGGATCTCTTTAATATCCCTGAAGTTTTATTTTAATCTTGAGGGAGATTAACCAGAACTAGCCAACATATTTGATTAGTTTCAAGGGTTAATACCCTTGAATAAATGCAGCCAATAATTGCTGAGCCTTGGAAAATATAATCACTATTATTGTTTAGAAATTAATATGTCTTCCTGAATGACCTACACAGTGTTCTTAATTCTGAGTTATGATGCACACATTTTACTGGCCACTTAGTGAATTGAAAGTTTCATATTTATTAAATATTTTATATCGAGGATTACTAAATGAGCCTAATTTAGATGACCATCTAAGAAAAATACACAATTAGACATGATTAGCTAATATTATCTTTAGTCCTCCAAACCCATAAACCTAACTAAACAGGACTATTCTTGGATATAATATGTTTCATTTGCCTCAGCTTCCTTGTTTTGTGTAGCTTACTTTGAAGAAATTTATTCTGCACCCAGAGGTATGTCTCTCTAATTAAAACCCGCTGCAAAGAAGTCTCTGCAATTTAAATATTTGTATAAACTTAAAACATCGATGCATCCTTTCCAAAGTCTAGCTGCTTTTGAAGGACTGTTTCTAAATGTGGAAAGTTGATGAAGATGAAAAAGTTATTTTCAAGATTTCAACAAGCATTATCATGAGTGATTCCCCCATTTCTTAACAACATCCTAGTAAAGAAGAATTCAGGCATATTTTAAATTAAAAAATATTCAAATGACCATTAAGTCAAATCTTGTTTTCAGTTCAGCCTGTTATAATCTCCATCAACTATGCTCTACCACAATTAATTTTTATAAAATTTTCTGTTCACAATTATAATATTCTCTGGCTTATTTATTTAAAACAGGAAGAGGGGAGACTAACACATATTGTTTGTTATTCCATCAAGAGGGATATATGTATTCTCTAGGCATTGCAGCTATAATAGAAAAGCGGTCATGTGTTCATGAAAAAAAACAAAGCCAGTGATTTCCAGTGTCATTTGTAGATTTTTTTCAAACCATTGATTACTGAACCTTCAGATGTTTTGATATGCACCTCTCATTTCTCCCTAAGCAGCATTAAGAATAATTTCCTTAGCAAGACACTACTGGAGATGGTGATGGCTCATGATCCTCATATGTGTATTTCGAAGATAAAATTATTGAGAAGCACTGAGAGTCAAACAGATAGGAGGCCATATTTTATGGCGTTAAATTGATTTTAAAATAAAATACATTCTAGCTGCAGTAAAAATAATCCTGCCATATTTTAAAGTTATTTCAAGTATTTGCCTTTAATGCATAGAACTTAAAGTCAAGAAGTTCCTTTGAATGAAAATCTGATCCTTTTACAGGCAGATGCTAAGTTGTTGGGGAAGTGTTAGACAACCTACATGGCCATATTCTGTGCAAAGTTCAGGGACCCCTAGAATTATTCTAGGCATCTAGTTTAGAGCCTCTGTTATGCCTTGCAATTCAGTGGCATAACTGATGGTGAATGGTTGGGTCTGCTGTGAAGTTGCCCTAAGGTGCTCTTTTCTCATGATTCCACATTTATTTCTACTAATATTTAAGTTATGAACAATGCATGAGCTTTGGGAAAGCTTTAGCATAAAGGCAGGGCAATTTCATCTCAATGCCATTTGACACAGGGCCCTTCTCTGGGGAGAAGAATGTTTATTCAGCACAAATCTGCCCAGACATAAAACAACCTCTTCAAACTTGAGAAGAAAATAACCATGGGGGAAATTGAAACTTAAACAGAGGTTGCAATAGGAGGGCATTTTTTTTTTCTCTTTACTCAGAGAGCAAGTTTTTTCTTCAGTCTTGCCTCTTCCTCTTCAAGATATTGCCTTCTCTTTAAGCTAACACTACATGAACCCTTATATTGTTGATATCTAACATTACAAATGTGGTTACTATAAAAAATACACAAAAGAGTGCATATTTCTATGTTCCACATAGAACTTGGGTATAGTTAGTAGTAAATAAAAATGAGATGTGAAAAATCAATGATTCATTAAAATAACTTTCAGATTTATTGAGATATATTAGACATATAGCATTGTGTAAGTTTGATGTGTACAACATGTTGATTTGATACACTTGTATATAGCAGAATGACAGCTACCTTAGCTTTAACTAAGACTTCTATATTGTCACATACTTATCATTTCTTCTCTTTTTTTGTGTGGTGAGAACATTTAAGATCTACTCTCTTAGCAACTTTCAAGTGCATATTACAGCACAGTAAAATACAGTCATTAGGCTATGCATTAGATATCCAGAACTTTTCCATCTGATAACTGGAATTTTATAGCCCTTAACATCTCCCTGCTTCCTCCATTCCCCAGTCCATGGTAAGCACCATTCTATGGGGTTTCTTAAGTTTACCTTTTGTAGATTTCACATACAAATTATATCTTGCAGTACTGGCTTTTCTCTGATATATTTCACTTAGTACATGTTCTCAAGATCCACCTATGTTGTCATAAATGGCAAGATTTTAATCTTTCTCTTGGCTGAATAACGTAACATATACATTTCAGGTTATCCAGTAAGATTATATACATCATCTTTATGAGGTGGATCAATTTCTAACTTATATCAAGATTCTCATTTGGTTCTGTGGTTATTTGTCAGATTTTAGAAATTTAGCCCTGACAGCGATAGATAATAATATAATAAAATACTTAAGGTAAGTTTATTGCTAGAAAAATTCTTAGTGGCATAATTCATCTAGATATTTTGATAAAGAAACTGAAAGGCAAAAAGATTTCCTGAACATCATATTGAAATTAGTGATAAAACAAAGACTAAAACTTACATTCTATGAATTAAAGTTCAATATTCTTCTTTTAAGGGAAAGGTGCGGGCAGGGATGAAGATGAATAGGCAAGCAGGAAGAAAGACGAGGAAAAAGTATTTTATTTTTCTTTAGTTGTTCACATTGGTTGTTCCGCATGATTGCTGGTCTACAAAATGGGACCTTGGGTTATATGTGGAACTGCTCCTAGAGTTACTAGACTGCTAGGCCATCAGAGTGTGCCCAAAGTCCAATAATTTTGTCATTGCGCCATGGAAAACATTGATCAAGCGTGTATACCAAGCACTTTTACATACATTCCCTCATTTAATCCTCACAACAATGTATGAAGTAAATTCTAATATTATCAACATTTGGGAGATTAGAAAATTGAGGCTCAGCAAAATTAAGTGACTTATCCAAAGTCAAATTATTGGTAAATATATTGTGAGTTCATGAATCAATATACATCTACTTGACACTAAATCCTAGCTCATAATAACTACTCTACTATCATCTCTCTGTTCTTTTGAGACTGTTTCATTTTTATTCAAAATATATCCTGTTTCCATATAAGAATCACAAAAAAGTTATCCATTTCACTGAAGTGATGTAGCTTGAGGATGAATTGACTAAATACCTACACACATGTCTATATAATTCTACATGTCAAAGAGTTGAATATAAACTCATTTTGTATTTTTGTGTTATTAATTTCTTCAAAGAGTTAACAAACATTAATAGTGTTTCTATTATAGAAAGGAACTCTACCAGTCTTTGTGTCTATGTTATGGTTGACGACATGAAAGACAAGTGTGAAGAATACAGTCATATCAAAAGGGTTAATCTGGTATGAGATGCAGACATGTACAAATGGCTGTAGTAAATAGCAAAAGTGGTAATTTCCTGTTTTAGATTTTATTGCTGCTAAGAAGCTACCATAAATTCAGTAGCTCAAAACATTTATTATCTTGTACTTTGGGAGGGCAGAAATCTCACATAGTTCTTACTGGATTAAAGTTAAAGTGTCACAAGGGTGGAATCCTTTTCTAAGAATAATCTATTTCCTATTTATTTTTCGCCCCTCCAGTTTCTAGAGGCTCTCCACAATTCTTGGTGCTTGGCTTTCTTCCATCTTTAAAGCCAGCACAGCATATTGAATCCTTCTGAGATTATGTCACTCCAACCTTCTCGTCTACCTTCAAGGATCCTTTGTAATTATATTGGCTTAATCTGCTAATTCAGGACAATGTCTATTTTTAAAGTCAGGCGATCAACAACTATAATTCATCTGCAATCTTAATTTACCATTGCTATATAATCTAACATATGGAGGGGACATTATATTGCTTACTAAAAAGCCACAAAATCTAACAATATAAAACACAAATTGAATGTAAAGTAGAATAATATGATATATAATGCTGTCATGTGGAACAACAACATACATTGCAAGTGTTGCAATTTGATGAATGAAATTTACTTTCTTGGTCATTTCAGTCAAATCAGTTTGTTAATATAGATAAAATCGTTTTTTATGTTTCAAACAGAAATCCATCCAGGCAATTATATCAGTAGATTAGGATGGTATTAATACTTCTGCTTTCAGTTTAGTGATTTATTTATGATGATTAATAAATGTCATTCATTAGGCATTCATAACCTATCAAAATAATATTTCGTAATGTGAAAGAGTTAGGCAAAGCAAAATATCCCTTAAGCAATTTTAACCATTCGTATGTAGTAATTGTCCCTAATGAGGATGACAGTGGTGGATATTAAATAAGCAATTGCTTTATAATCAAAGCTTTCCTGACAAGAATATTCTGATTCACAGAATAATATTTTGCAGGACATTAAATAAGATGTGATATTTAGGACTCAAGAAGAAATTGTTTTACTAGTGTAGAGTCTCTTCAACATAAAGATTTACTTAGTTTAAGTTTGAAGTGGAAAACAGAACTAGTGTCAATCACCATAGTATTCCATAGAATATTACATGTTGTGAGTAACTTCCTTCCATGATAACAAGTCAACTGCATGGTAATCAAGTGCATGGTAATTTTCACTTAGCAGATAAGAAGAGGAGTAAAATTACTACTAAGGGCCAGAATAAGGATTTAAATTCTAATTCCCTATCTCTTATTCTCTAGTCTCCAAGTCTCAATCCTCACAGCATTCTCATGTGGTGAAAACTATTAACTTTTAAATTTCATTTTACTTTTATTGAGGTAACTTAGATTTACAAAATAATACAAGCCTATATGTAGGAGTTTCCCATTCATCAACTATATGACAATACACCATGCCCAACACCAAATTACCAAGAGTCCTCTACCACCTGTCCAACAACTCACTTCTGCCTTACTCCCTTCCCTTCCCCAAGTAACTTCAGTTTTTATTTTGTCTGTTCTTTTGTTTTGTTTCCTTATATACTACATATGACTGCAATCATCTTGTATTTCTCCTTGTGACAGATTTCACTTAACAAAATCCCCATTAGTTCTACCCATGTGTTCTTAAAAATAACAGGATGTCATCTTTTTTTAGGGCAATAATGTAGAATTCTATTGCATAGGCATACTATATATCTTCTTAATCCATTCATCTGCCTATGGGCACTTAGGTAGATTCCAATTCTTGGTTATTGTAAATAATGCTGTAATAAACAGGGGGGTACATATATACATATATTTGAAATAGTTTTTTGTATTCAGAATTGCCATACTGCTTTTGATAATGGTTGTACAATTTATACTCCTACCAACAGTGTAAAAGGGTTCCCTTTTCTGTGCATATTTGCAAACTTTTGCAGTTTCCAAACTTTTGGCTAATAGCCATTCTCACAGGTATGAGGTGATATCTCACTGTTGTTTTGATTTTCATTTCCCTAATCACAAAAGAAGAGAAACATCTTTTCACGGGTCTGTTGGCCATCTGTATATCTTCTTTGGAGATATAACTATTCAATTTGTCTGACCATTTTTTGTTGGTTTACTCTTGTTGATATGTATATACATATATATACTAAATATAAATATATATATTTGTATATTAAATATAAGGTGTGAAAATATGGTCTCCCAGTCAGTAAGATGTGTTTTTATTTTGATGATAGTTTCTTTTGCTGTGCAGCAGCATTTTAGTTTGATGTAGCCCCATTTATTTATTTAGCTAGTTAGTTAGTTTCCTTTGCTGCTGCAGTTGAGTCCCCAAAGGCCTCTTTAAGACTGATGTCATGGAAAATATTCCCTATGTTTTCTTCCACATATTGTATGGTTTCCAGCTCTATATCCAATCTTAGATCCTTTTCAAATTAATTTTTATGCTTGGTGTTAGAGAGTGGTCATGATTCATTATATTGCAAGTGACTTTCCAATTTTATCAAACACCATTTTGTTGTAAAGACGTCCCTTCTCCATCATAAGCTCTTAGCTCTTTTGTCATAAATTGTGTGACTATATATGTGTGAGTCTATTTCTGGTGATTCAGTTGTATTCCACTGACCAGTGTATCTTTTATTCCAGAACCACAGAGTTTTTAATTACTATTACTTTGCAGCATATCAAGATCTGGGAATGTAATACCTCCACATTTGTTCTTTTTGCTCGTGATTGCTTTGGTTATTCAGGGTCTTTTGCAATTCCACACAAATTTAAAAGTTTTTGTTCTATTTCCTTGAAAAATGTCAGGGAGATTTTGATAAGATTGCATTATATCTGCATATTGCTTTATGTAAGAAGACCATTTCAACAATTTCAATTCTTCCCAACCATGAGGATAGAATGTATTTCCAACTCCTTTTATTTTCTCCTGTTTCTTTTAATGTTTTATAGTTTTCATTGCACAGCTTTATTAAGCTTATTCCAACATATTTAATTCCTTCTGTTTCTATTATGAATGGGATAGTGCTGATTTCAACCTTTCTAGTGCATTGCTTGCATCTAAAAATGAAACAGAATTTTGCATATTAATTTTGTAGCCTGTCTCTTAGCTGCACTAATTAATTAATTCTAGCAGTTTTATGGTGTAGTCTTTAGTTTATGTATATTATATGCCATCTGTAAATAATGATAGTTTTACTTCACTTCCGAATTGGATTCTATTTATTTCTTCATCTTGCTTAATTGCTCTGGCCAAGACCTTCAGTACTATGCTATGTAGCAATGGTGAGAGTGAACAACCATGTCTCATTTCTGATCTTAAAGGAAATGCTTCCATTTTTTTCAGCATTGAGTTGGCTGTGAAATGTTTATCATATATGGCCTTTATTATGTTATGTTCTTCTATCTTAATTTTATGTAGGCATTTTTAATTGCAAATGGTTGCTTAAACCTTGTTAAATGTTTTCTCTGCATCTATTGATATGATCATTTGATTTTCTCCATTATTTTTGTTGATAGACTTGCATATATTGAACCATCCTTGCATCTTCAAAATACATTACTCTTGGTCATGATGGGTGATCCTTTAAATATATTGTTGGATTTGGCTTGCTATTATTTTGTTGATGAGCTTTGGATCTATGCTCATTAGAGATATTAGCATGTAATACTCTTTGTAGTGACATCCTTGTCTGTTTTGGTATCCGTGTAATGTTGGCCTCATAGAAAGCGTTCAGCATATTCCCTACTTTTAAGTGGGGTTTCTTTTCATTTTATATAATTTCCTTTAGTATTTCTTATAAAGATGGTTGTGTGGTGATGGATTCCTTTGACTTAATTTGTCCATTAAGTTCTTTATCATTCATTGACTTCTAAGTGATAGTCTAGCAAGGCAGAGTATCCTCGGTTGGAAGTCCTTTTCTTTTACACTTTTAATACATCATGCAATTAATTCCCACATGGCCTATAAAGTTTCTGCTATGAGTTTTTATGGAGCTCATTTTTATGTAACTTGTTTTTCTCTAGATGCTTTAAGATTATCTTTGTATCTTGTATTTTTGTCTTTTTAATGACAATGTGTTTTGGTATAGGTCTGCTTGGGTTTCTTTTATTGGAACTCTAAGGTTTGTTTCCTTCCTCAGATCAGGAAAATTCTCAGTTAGTATTTCTTCAAGTATGGTTTCTGTTCCCTTCTCTCTCTTTTCTCCTTCTGGGATCCCTATGTTTGTGACTGCTATTATGCTTGATGTTAACCATTAATCTCATATGTTCTCTTCATTTGTTTTAATTATCTTTTCTCTTTGCTAAGCTGCTTGGGCAGATTGTAGTTCACCAATTTGATTGGAAACTTCCTCCAGCTTATTGCTTATTCTATTTTCTTCATTAGCTCAGTTATTGTGCTATTTAGCTCCATGAATTCTGTTTACAACTGTCTCCTATTTTCTGTGTTTTAGTTCTCTTTCTGTTCCTCTGTTTTTTCTCCTGTTTCAGTGAATATCATTAAAACTATTGCTTTAAATCTTCATCAGGCTGTTTACTTAGTTTTGTTGTATTTAGATTTTTCACTGGAGTTTTGTTTTGGGTCACCTTCTCATATACTTTCCATATCTTCATTCTCTTTGGCATTTTGTACTTATCTATATGTTAGGTTTCTCTGATGGGAAGACTTTGTGCTGTGATATCAAGATGCACTGTATAGGCTTAGGTGTTGGTTTGGAACTCTGTGCTTCCTTTAGTTATGCAATCAGAATTCATCATAAATGTTGAAGCTCTATTTCCTACTCTGTTGAGGCTTGAGAGTTCAATCTCAAGGGTGGAGTTGCAGAAGAGAATTGACAGATTTCCCCCAGAGTCACAGGCATGAATAACAAAGCACAAGATGAGACACCCAAGAATTATGGGCCTAGTCCACAAGCAGGTCACAACTTTAACAGAGGCCACAGGAGGGAGAGAGGCAGGAACATCTCATAGCAAAGCACATTCCCCAGGAAAATTTTTCATTCCTCCAAAGGAGTGACAGTCCCAGCAGGGGTCAACAAACAAGCCCCGATGCCTTGGGGTGGTAGCTCTAGGAAGTGCCAAGCTGAGAGCTGTGCTGTTTATCAGTGGGGCCCTAGGTGGGCAAACACTTCTGTTTCAATGGAGTCTCACAAAGGATGTTCCCCCAAGAGAGCTGGTGAATGGAATATTCTCAGCTGGGAATCAGCTGACCTGGGTGTCTGTATCTAGCAGCCCAGGTATTATAACTGTGACTAATTCAGTACAAGTGTGCTAATGGCAGAGGGAGGTGGTTGTTTTCCCTTGAGGAAAATGCCATTCTCTATTGCCCATGTTGTATAGAAGTCATGTCTTGGTTCATATGGATTCTATCCCTCTTCAACCCCATGCCAAGGTTTTTTTGGTTCAGTGGCTGAAAGCCAGTTCCCAGATATGGGGACACTTGATGAGAGGGCAGGCCCTTCAGCTCCAGGGAGAGCATTTATATCACTGTTCTCTCCCTATAGACTCTGAGGTGAGGTCTCTGAACATGGCAGTGTGATCCTGAGAGAGATTGGCTTGTACAACCATTTATGAAGATGTGTGCCCTTTTCCTTTGTGAAACTCCTTGTCCCCATTCCTATTCAAAGGTCATAGATTTTTAGACGGATTCAGTTTTGCTATGTCTGTGAGGAGGACAGAAGCTCACAATCTAAACAGTCCATCATCTCTCTCTAAATAACTAGTATTTTTCTTGTTTTATTGTTGAGGAAATTACGTTTAGACATGTTGGGCAACTTAACCAAAGTCATCCACTAGCAAAAGTGGCAGAACAATTACCCAAATCTGTGTCTTTCTGACTATAAATCTGGAATGTTTCCACTAAATCACTCTAGACTGAATATTTAATAGTATTTCAAATCTATGAAATCACACTAGAACAATATCTGAAAATACAATCATTTTGCTTTCCATTTTCATTACTGAAGTCAGAACCTGGTCCTTAGAAATCTTGATTAATTCCCCATATGATCATAGCCCTCTGGGAAGTTTTCAAACTTGTTCCCTGTCTTCCCAACACTGATAAGCACTTATTTAATTAATCAAATGCAAGGTGATGACCTATGATGTTCCAATTGATTTTCAAATGAAACCAATTATGACTGTTCACAGTTCCAAGGAGAAAACATTAGCTAGGTGATTTCAAGATGTGATTATTGAATAAAAAGAATAGAAGAAAAGAGAAAAAATTCAACTAAATTTACATAGCATTTTCTCTTTTCAATTATTCTCTCATTAAGTTAAACTGGGTAGGTAGTAGGGCAAAGATTGTTGTGCCTAGAAACTGTATAAAAGCTTGAAATGTTTTCAAAGTAGGGATAAATGTGTCCTAAAATGGAGTGCCTTACTTTTTGAATCAGCCTCATAAACTTTGCCTCTATGGAACTTTAAACATGGTCCAAAATTTTCTGATAGGATAAGCATTTCTTCAGCTGTCATCATTCATCACTTAATAAAACATTATCAAGAGATTCGACCCAGTGCTTAGAAGGAGAGGCTATATCTTAGAATAAGCAGCCTTTGAATGCCATAAGGTATGCTAATGCCTTGACAACGTAGTCAGTTCCACCTCAGTCTTTTCTCTACTGGTTTAAATGAAGCAGCTTCCAAGTGTGGCCTAATTCACATAAGGGTCTTCGCAGTACCCACTTTTCGCCATATCCTCCCCAGAGCTAATGCTCTCCTGTAGAACATCCATTACAAATGGAAATTTAGGTGCTCAAGGTTGCTCTGGCTTTTTGCCACATTGATCTGGTGCCACTGGATATTTCTGCAGCAAGCATGTACTTTCTATAAAAGTGTTTTTAGTCAAGAAGTGGTCAGGTCATTTGCAAGAAAACAAAAGGCTTT